>VYZW01004330.1:68102-140919 GCA_013401315.1 Balaeniceps rex
GGGCCCCTTGATGCTGCGGTAATTCGCCATTGCCGGGGACGGCTTGGAGCCGAGCGGAGGGAGGCGAGGGGCAGAGGCGGTGGGCCAGGGGGCAGAGGAGCAGCAGCCCCCCCTGCCCGGCCGCCTCCGCGGGCCGCGGCCGCCGTCCCTCCCGATGCCCGGCCGCCGCCGGCGGGGGGCCCCGGGGGCCCGCTCCTGCCTCCTCTGGCTCTTTGTGCTGCTGAAGGTAAGTGACGGGGAAAGGGAGGGGTGCGGGTCCCCCCCCATCATGTAGGCACCGACCCCCCGCCGCGCCGCCTTTGTGTGCCTTCCCGGCGGCTCGGCGGGACCGCGGCGCCCGGGCAAGGCCAGGTGTCTGTGCCCGCTCCGCCTGTCCTGCGGGGTGGCGGGGGCAGAGGCTCAGCCCTGGCTGTCCCCGCTTTGTGCTCCCGCAGGCAGCCACGGAGGATCTGCATGTGGATTTGGGGGGGGTGGGGATGGCGGGCGGGCGGTGCCACCCCGCGGTGCGCGATCCAACGGGCGGGCAGCCCGCTCCGCCGTGCCCCGGGGCGAGATGCGCACCCTCTCCCGTATCCCCACCGAAAGTGCCAGCAGCCCCCGGGGGAGCTGCGGCAGCGCTTCCTCCCATCCGCCGCCGCCTCCAAAGTTACCCGGTTCCCAGCGGGGGTGCTGAGAGAGGGACCGTGTGGCGTTTTGGGGGGGTGTAATTGCCTCGCGGGCCCGGGCCGTGGCGGGGGCGCCGCGCTGTCCTTCAGCACCGGCCCGGCCCCTGCTGCCGCCCGCCGCGCTGGCTCCGGGGAAACACACCCCGCCGCGACGTGTCCCCCCATTAAATGCCTCTTCTCTTTCATGCATTCCCCCCCGGCAAGAGAACTGTTATGAAAATGGAGCTCACAAAGGGGCGGGTGGTGTATCGCGTTTGGTTTTAACGTGGCAGAACTTAACATTGCTTTCTGATCGGTACCGTGCTATGTTCAGGCTCAGACTATCTTCTTGGCAGATTAATTTTTCAAAGTTCTGCTTAATACTGCAAGCCTGGTTTCACATGACATTTTTTATCTTTACACTTTCGCTCCTTTAATGGTTTCTCAAGCATATTTAATATGCTTCTTGTAACTTCTAAAAGAAAATGTATGTACTGTCTAGGCGAATGCCACTGACTGTAAATGTCATTGCCCTAAAGTACAGTGTTCAGCACTACTAAAAACTTTGCTGAATATTTGTCAGTCACTGTTAAGGAGAGCTCCGCAACTAAAGGAACTGACCTTTCAGAGTCTTATAAATGTAAATGTTGTATGGAAATCAGCAGGACTCCCTGTGCGAGTAAGAGTTTACAGGATCATGTCCTAGAACAGCAGTGGTGTCATTTCTAAAATTGACGTTGCATTGACAGAACTATTTAAAGGGAAGCTTTCACAGCATCTGTTCACATATAGTAGTCAACTGTCAGCTGTCTTATTTTCATAACTGCTGAAACATACATTTATGCAAGATAAAACGTTAAAGACATTAAATGATACAGGCAAAATTTTGTTCCTTGGAATTTGGTGATTTTTTTTTTCTTTTTATTTTTAAGAAAGTAAGACTGTGGACATTATGACCCAGCAGAAAGATGAAGGTTCTAGTTTGTTCCCTAATATAAAAGTGTACACAGTTATAAGTAGCTGCTTTATCCCACAGTCACAGAGTTCATATTACTCTGAATCCGGCTTTTTTAAAAAATCAGGTTGTTTTGCTGGTGGTTTTTTTTTTTTTGTCTTTGTTTGTTTGTTTGTTTTACTAGCACTGCTGTGACAAAAAATACTGTGGTAAAGCAAGACAGGAAATAGGTAGTTTAAATTTGTAAAATACTATACTTGTAAAATAAATAATAAATCTCAAGAAATTTGATAAGGTTTGGAGGTAGCCAAGGCCTCATGTTTTCATTCTGTTGGAAAGTAACCATCACTTCTGAGCCAGATAAAACTCACACAAACCCAGGGCTGGAATGACAAAGAAAGTTGATGAGCATTAGCAGAATTTTGTAGTGTAAGAGAAGGTAAAGCTGTAGCTCAAGATAGAGGTGCATCAGTAACACCATGTGCGACTGGATTCTGACTTCGGTTGGATAGCAAGTCTACTGTAACTAGTTATCTTGTATGTTATTATTAGACACTACAATAGGAGAACTGAGACTGATTCAGAGGACTCTCAAAGTAAATGTGGTTACAGGAAAGAAGTTGGGGAAGTAAGAGCAGTGCTTGTTTCAGATCACTGGAATAGGACCATTTTCCTGAGCCTGAAATTCACTGAGTTTTCTTTAATGTCTGCATATTCTTTGCAGTAGCAAATAATTGAAAACACTAATTTCAAAACAAGGCATTTCCCTAGTTTTGTGCTGTTTAGTTCTGCCAACTTGTTGAAGCAATACTAAAATTATCCAGCCTCAAGTCATTAAACTGATGTTTCACCTGGAAGTTAATCTCATTGAGAAAGCAGAGACATTGAACTGATGAATCTGAAGACAGGCAAAACTTATGTCTGCGTGCTTGCTGTTTCAGCGCTAGCAGCCCAAATGTCACTTGCTAAGCCGTATCTGCTTGATCTGGCCTTGATGCCCATCTGGCAATTTGTAAAATCATCAGCAGACTTTGCACAGTGATAAAACTGCTCAAAGCACATTTTCCCTTCTCTTCCAATTGTCGTATTTCATGGTGTAAAGTAATAGTGCCCACTTGTTCCGACTCCTGACATTGTCTGAGGTTGCTGGTATGGTCAGTGACAAAAGGAGATCAAACAGGGATATTGCCCACTGCGTGTCATGTGCCTGATATTGTTGTCCGTAATAATATTTAGTTCCTTCTTTCACAGGGTGATGTGAATGCTTTCTGTGCTCCAGGGTAATACCATAATCTTTTTTGGAAATACTGCAATGTGGTCTTGAACCTGTATCATTCTCTTTCTTCAGTGGTTTTCTTATATGATGGCTAGTTTAGAAACTAGCAGAAGAAAGGCATTGTGTACAAGCTCAGATATTAATATGGATTTACAGTACTTGGGAGAGGAACAGGGCTGTGTCTTGCTTCAGAGAAAAGCCTCCAACCATCTGCTGTAGGAATCTCTTCATATATTGCCATTTTGCAATGGGTCTGCATTCTCCAATGTTTCAGTCTGAATGGCTGGAAGGCATACTCTTCAGCAGCTTGCTTTGTAATTGTGTCATTTTGGTGTGGCAAAGGCATGGCTGATCACAGCTGAAAGGAAAAGCTCTACTTCAGCTAAATAAAGAGCAACAAAAAGTAGACACATTCCCTGATCCCAGTGACTGATGTTATCTTTCCCATCTTTTCTAACTGCAGTCCAGCAACCTTCCCTTAGTCATGTCTACACTGAGCTTCGACCAGTTGAAGTTCCGCCCTGGATTATGTGACCGATATGTCAGATATCCCATGCTGCTAGTAGCTTGCACCTGGGTGATTTTACGTTTCCTTGCTGTATTATTTGTGTGGGACAAGGTAGAGCTTTAAGATGACACAAGCATCTTAAACATGCCAAACCTGATGCTGCGACATCATTTACAATCTGTTACACCTCCAAGATGGTGTGACCAATGCTCTCAGTAGGAAAACAATGAGAAAACTGGTTGCCACAGTGGTTCCATGTATGGACTAAATAGGAGGGATGACACTCTTCAGGAAAATTGTCTACAAATGAAAAATGCATCTCTTATTTCTGGGAGACTGAGGTCTTTGTATATCAGTCTTATATATGCTCTTCAGGCTCTGCATATAAAGCTGCAACACCCTCTTTCTTTCTCTTAGGAAGGACAACTTTTTATGTCTAGCAGGGTAGACTATATCAGTTTATGGAGTTTGGTGTCATAGTGAAGTCTGAATTCAGGTTTACATGGACCAAGGCATTGAAAGAGATTTAGATTCTGTAAGACTTTACTCAGCACAGCCTTACCCAATAAAGGAAAGATGTTTCTGTTGGTGTAATTTTCAAGAATATCTGCATCTAATGTTAATAAGCTGAAGCAAAAGCCATACCATCAGGACACTGCCTCTTTCTGTGGGAGAAACCTTTTTAAGAGAAAGGTTGATTTCACAGCTGGAAGCCCCAGTGCTTCACGACTGGTTCCTTCTGGCTGGAAAAAGAAAATAGACGCTTAATGTGAATTTTGGTATGGAGTCCTTTTAGCATCTCCTCTCTGTCTAAGAGATGCTGGCTGAAGCTTTTATTGAGAAAACAAGTTCGTTTGTTTGTTTTCTCGTCACCATGTCCTACTAGTATCAAAATAAAACCCCCCTATCTTACCAGTTCGTTTTTGTTTGCAAAACTAACGTAAGATTTGCTCACGATGGGACAGACTCAGAGGAGCTACTGAGCTAAAACAGTCTGAACTTTTCTGCCTCCCACTAGCCTGAGACTATCCAGGCTGTATGGGAGAGAAAAGCATCCTCCCAGCAAGAGCATACACTTTTCTTTTAAAAAAAGTTTATTACGAATGGTCATCCTTAGCCCAAAACTTCTGCAAGTCATGTTCTCTCTCATTATTTTCATGGCTTATTTCTACACCAGGGTCATTCTAGAGGGCAAAGCAAATGAAGAGGATGCTTGGATGCCAACTCATGTTTATGGAACTGTAGGAGGCACTTGCAAAACCCTCTCTGCTAGTGGAATAAGAGTCTGCTATTACTCTTTGGCAAATTTCTGATTTCATTGTGGTGAACTGATAGTGGATCACTGAGAAAAGATCTTTCATCCCTGCAGGAGTTATGAGCCCCAGACTCTAATTGCATGAGGTCAATAAGGCAATTTCTAGGTTGCGTCACCTCAGTCAGAAGCTGATCCTTCATTCGGGTTAAGACAGGGACCATGCTGAATAAAGACTTACCTGTGGCGATCCCATGGCAATTCATTAAAGCGCTCACAGACGGTGTGCTGACTGAACTTGAGAAGCCCACTAATCTCTACATTTCTGATGTCACCACACAGAGCAATCCAGGCAGATCAGGAAATGACCTTACAGAGCTTCAGAATTAATGTTAAACTGAACAAAGTCTTGTGTCAATCCATCTTGAGAGTTATTTTACTAGACAGTCTCAGCTCTGGAGAAGAGAGCTTTTTTTTAACTTAGGCATATGGGTCAGGACAATAAACATCAAAAAATAAAGCTTTGAAAACAGGTCTTTTTGCTGAACAACTTAAAAAGCTCGTAGTTAACTTTGGTTTTAAGTGTTCTTTAAAATTATTTGCCTTTTTCATCGGGGAAGTATGTATCATTTTTGTGATCCTGAGCACTCTTATCTTCTAGTAAATCAGTGGTTACATTTTCGTTACTCAAGATTTTAAAGATTCTATTTTTGTAGCAAAATGTAGTGGTTGCAATGTAAAGAAAAAAAATCAAACTTTGATAAACGTTAAAAATGTTTTTAAAAGAAAATCTTTACACAGAGTTTAGTACCTAGGAGTCTACTAAGAAAATGAAGAGAGTGGCTTATTAAATATGTTCTGCACACAAAAGCTGTTGTAACTTTTTTTTTTAATTAAGTTTCTATCAATGTATAGTTGAAAAGAGGAAAACCTTTATGAAAGAAATGTGGCAACACATTCTAGCTGCCACGTGCGCGATGTGTAACAGATGAATAGAGAATGGGAGATACTTGAAACAGAAAGGTTACCTTGCTTTTCATAGCACTGTGTAATCTTGAATGAATACAGCCAGTGAAGGGAGCAACTCCTAAGGAAGAAGTCTGCTGTCTTTACAGCAAGCCAAAAGTGATGCGTTTCATTTCTGGAACTTCTTCATCCTTATGCTAGGAAATTACAGTGGCTTTTAAATGAAGGAGTTCCAGAAATAACATGATATGCATCGTGTCTGGCTCGCCATAAAGATAGCACATTGTATCAGAGCAAAAGTAGTATGTGCTGTGCTCAAATTACTATGGTTATCATTGCATTTTCTCTTCTGTTATATGTGTATTTAAAGAAGAAATGCTTTACAGTAAGCATTGGTGATGGGAAAGTTGGTGACACAGCTGATAGTAAGAGGGAAGAGAGCTATCAGGAGATAAGTTTTTAAGGGAATTAATATACTCTGCTTTCAGTATGCTGGTCTTGAGGTGGCAGCATGGACATGAGAAGAGAATATGTGGGATAGGCACTGTGAATGGGTAGAAAACATAATGCTGGGGATGGAAAAATCTGAGTGGGACATTTAAGCACAGGGATTGAGCGCTTCAGAGGAGCTGAATGGCGATAACAGAAGTCAACAACTCTGTGCTATTCTATGTCAGCCAGAGATTTAACGCGAGCTAGCTGTTTGGTAGATATGAACCTCTTGGAGGATAAAAATCCTAAATTCCTTTTTAAGTACTTTGGGAAAAACAGATTATGTTGCCTGTCAATCTCACAGCTGTGATTTTGAAATCATTGGGCCTCAGTGCTCTTTAGGAGGTTGAGACACAGGTCTTCTAGTCATGTCAGCAGGGTTTGAACAACTCTATCTGCTTTGTGTGCTATAAACCTGTAGATCCCCAATTTAGTTATGTTGACTTCCAACTGTGTAATGCAAAGGCCAAGTCTTTGGGATAAGAGAGGTAGGTGCCCGTCACTAAGTTGTTGATCAGATCAGCAACTCCTTCAATTTAAGAGCTTTCAATCATTTCCTTGACACATCCCTAGAATCAACCAAGAAGGGGCTGTTCTTCAAGGCTGAGAGGAGTCCCCAGAGCAGACTACAGACTGTCCCAATTGCCTGGTTACCTTTGTGGAATCTGCTGTTTGGCACATGTCTGTTATCTGCACCACAGCTTTTCCTTGTTGTTCATATGGAAGTAATTTTAATATGGAAGTCATTTTCACATGGGAAGTCGTTACTCCTCTTTGACCTATCAAATGAGAAGGAAGGGTCTAGTTCTCATTCCACTTAAAAACAGCAAAGAAATTTTAAACTCGAGTAAGAAAAAACCAAACCAACCCCCCCACCCACCCCCATTAAAATATGGTGAAGAAGAGTAGAGAGAATTGGTGGAAAAAATTCCACAGAAAGAGTGCTAATTAGTGTTCTCCCAAAGTACTGCAAGGCAGATTTAAGAAAAAAAAAATGAACATTTTCAACAGCAATGAAATTAATTTATTTATTATTTGCTTAGCACTGCTATGCCTAGCTTTGTTCTGTATGCAAAATATCTGCAGACTCTGCCTGAAGTCTGAAAGATAGACACATCAAAACAAGGATGCTCTAGATAACTGAGAAATGATTATCATATATCCAGTTGCTGGTATTCTCCAAGGGGCGGTATACCTTCCAAACAGAAGTAAGTGACAATTGCATCCCCCAGGAGCTGATTGAGGGTTTTTTTTTTGTTGTTGTTGTTTGCTCCTTTTGTTTTTATTTGGTATTGATTTCTACAGGATGTTGCTCATCAGAGCTTCTGGACATTTACATCAGTTTAAAACATCAAAAAATAATTAATAATCAATGTGACTTTAATCCCTTCAAAGAGAACCCATTAACCTACAAAAAATGCTCTAGCTCACGATAGTTTCATGAAAGTAACTGTAAGCAGGGCAAGAGATGAAAGAGAGAAACATCACTCAGATTTTTTTTTTTTTTTTAAGAGAACTTTTATTCAAAACAGAACATAGCTAATATTTTATTGCGGTCTGCTTGCTGTAAATTAGGACGTTTGTTTTTTAATAATTTTCTTTTTCTAACTTGGCTGCCTCTGCCTAATCTTGCACTGATATTATCTTGAGTCATCAGTGTCTGCTTCTGAGGAAAAGATTATGATGTCACAAAATCAATATCAGAGGATCCTATACTGTAATCCCTTTTCAGGGAAGTCCATTAAATCAATGCCTCTCCTTCTGTGAGTAATGACTGTAGAATCGAGCCCTCTAATTTCGCTGTGTGAAGGAAAAAGCAGATGGGATGGGATTTTACATAATTAACTAACAGTTATTAAATACAACAAGAAAAATTATGACATTTTCTGAAAAATAAATGAATACATAGTGAATACTTAAGTCTATTTCAAAATGATCTCTGGTATAAAATTACTTCTCAGTGGGTTACAAAATAATGTGTTAAACCAAAAATGCTTTTTTATCTTTAAATCTTTTTTTGAAAACTAACTCAAGACTCCATAGGCTCTGAAGCCCCATCAGGTTTCCTCGGCAGCGTTGTGGGAAAGCATGAAAACTACAGAATGGTGATACAGTATGAAGTCACCAGCATTTAACTGAAACAGAGGCACTCTGTGAATATGGATAATAATTTTGTCATCTCGCCTGTTGTTTATGTGCAACATCGACCTCTGTTAGCTGGAACCAGAACTGACGGGTTGCCTCTAATTCTTAGGATGCTGGGAGCTATCAGAGAGTCTACTGTGCTTCTGGGAACAGGTCCAAAGTCCAAACGAAGTCAATGGAAGTCTTTATGCTGCTTTAAATGGGCTTTGGATCAAGCTGTAGCAGGAAGACCTGCGATCTCAGCCGGGCGATGCTGTGAAGTTTGACGTGCAGCACACAGCTAACGGGATGTGCCGGTGACCTTGGGCTTGCTGCAGTGTTGGTAGCGCAAACTGGAGGCCATGGGATGGTTTTGATTTTTGGAATCTGAGGGTCTGATAGCTTAAAGAAGCTCTGAATTGGGTAAATCTTGAGCAGTTTTCTTGCTTAGGGAGTAGCTGTATTGGCGAGAATTGGTGTGGTGTTATCCACTGCTGGAGCTAGTGTAATAGCAGCACACTTGAATGCTTCTGCTCTTACAAGAGGAACTTCTTTGCAGAAAACTTAAGTTAAGTAACTAATGCTAGGCAAAAAATAGGGTGGTTTTCTTCAGGCGGAGCCCTCAATCTCCTCTTTCTCTTCCTATGCATATTTCAGGGACTGTTCAAACAAGAGTTCGGATTTAAGTACATCTCAACCTATAGCTACTTTTGCTGGCATTGCAACATTAACACAGATACATGGATGTATGGAAACCAAATTCTACATCAATACCAGATACTTGCTTGTATATGGATCTGGTCCCTGCTTCCTTATTAGGCTAGCTGAGTGAAAAGCGATACCAAAACCCAATGACAATCTGGGGCCTTTGAATTTCAGAACATAAACTCTCACCCTGCTCTGCTCAGGTGTGATCTGAACACTGGCATTATTTCCTAGACTCTTTCACTTACACTGTTCCAGTTAACGACAGAACAGTAGACTTCCATATCTGTGACCACACAAATGGAAATACCAGTCCAAAATATATTCATGTGCTTATCTGAAATGCAGAAAGGAACTAGAATTTGAGAAGTAATTTAAGATAGGTGTCTGGAAAATAATTTTTCTCTAAAGGGCAAATGCACAGCCAAATTAAGAGCTGGCAACAAGTCCAAGTTATGTATTGAGTAGCAGACCTGCTTTTGCTTGGAGGAACTCATGGTGGAGTCAAATCCTCTAAATTCCTTCCATGAAGAAGCGAAAACTGGATGAGTTCTTAGATGTACATACAGAGCAATCGTGGAGGTTAATTGTCTGTTTCTTCATGGACATGTTTCTGTTTGGTTTAAAACTTGAGAATTAGAGGGGTAATAGTCAAAAGAAGTTAACAATAGCAGCAAGTAAAAAATAAAATTTTGGCCCTTTGACTACAGTGCTTTGCAACAGCTTTAAATGCGATCTGTATCCATATCTGCTGCATATTGTAAATATGCTTTAAAAAGAAGATAGTTAGTTTTTCCTTTTAATATTTTGTCATCAATGATCCGAACTTTGCAGGAGCCTTTTTGCAAAGCAACATGCCAGAGACCAGTTGGCTATGGCAGACATCATGCTTGACGCTGGGACAAAGCGGTTTTTATGTGGTGGCACAACAGCCTAGCTATTAGATACCAGTTTTTCCTGGTAGGCATTACTACACCAGGTGATGGACAGTAGCAAGTCAGGATATTGGTGAGTGTCCAGGTGGAAGAAACAAATTCTGGAATGTCTGTTATGTGGTGCACGAGCATTTGGCTTGGAGCAGAGCCAGAATGCCTTCCCTATGGCCTCACCAGAAGGACTGCTGTGACTGGAATGGTTGCAGGTGACATTATTTTATACCCAATTAAAATATGTTTCTGAACATTATGAGGTTAGGAGATAAAATGGAAAAGAAACAGAAGCATTTTGGAACATGCCAGAGCATATCTGGCAGGCTTCGTCTGTTCCAGTTATGTACATGGTTATTTCTGCATCCCTTTTCTTTCTGTAGCTAACCTTTACTAAAGACGTGACCTGTTTGGAGATTGGATTTTAGTCATGGTATCTTGTAATGGTTGTATAGGATCAACTGTTCATTGTCAATATGTACTGTCGGGGAAACTCATCTACTGATCAGGGTATTCTTATTTACATCTGAAAGTTTGGTTTTTTTTTTTTTATTTTTTCCAGAGGTAGGGATTTGTTGTCCTTATGAGTGCTAGTTATATGATTAAAGCTTATGAAAGCTAGTGGATACCTGAATTAGCATTAGTTTTAACTGGAAGAATCAATCTCACCATTAAAATGTTTAGAATAATATGAATTGGTTTTCTAAGCTGATAGTTTACCATCTCTTCATTTGTCTGCTGTCCTGTAAGGTGTATGGGTCTCCTCTGGTGCTTAGAAAGAAAGGGTCTCCAATTTTCTCATGCTTATTTCCCAGTGTAATAACTTATCGCGTTGACGTTCAACAACACAGCAGAACTGGCCTTGCAGCAAGCTATCCTGTCTAGAGCGAGGAAAGCCAAGGGCTGCCGCGTTGGACTGCCTGTAGATGCAGTGCTAAGGCTGCAAGTCAAAAGCAAGGAATGATTCTTTTCAAAAATGGTGAGGCAAAAGTCACAATGGTGTTATAAGCTGACTGTGGTCCGGTTGGATATCACTGGACAGCTTTATGTTTTGCTGTCCACTTTTTGGACTATCATAGGTATCTTCTCATTTATTCTTCTAGCTGGCCTTAGGCTGACAGTAATGCTGATATTCTCGCTCCACTGCATAGCTGGGAGGGCATACGGGACACACGAGACAATTGCAGCACGTGGGGAAAGGAGGAAGCAAGAGACAGCAACAGGCCAGTGGAGAAAGCAGGCGATTCAGAATTGTTCCCTGGTTGCCAACAAAATGGCAAATGCTGTAGTATAGAGGGGGACTCTGCGCATCTCTGAGGAT
The DNA here is from genome assembly GCA_013401315.1 of Balaeniceps rex. Classification (NCBI taxonomy): domain Eukaryota; kingdom Metazoa; phylum Chordata; class Aves; order Pelecaniformes; family Balaenicipitidae; genus Balaeniceps; species Balaeniceps rex. The sequence continues at coordinate 79,272 of VYZW01004330.1, forward strand.
ACAGGGAAAAGTGTAGCTGTTCAGAGTCATATAGGAATTTAGGCTGGAAGGGACTCCTGGAGACCATCTGGTCTGAGCCTTGGCTCAAAGCAGGTCCAAGTAGGTTGGGGGTTAAGGACCATGTCTGGATGAGTTTTCAGTATCTGCGAGGATGGAGATTCTACCACCTCTCTGCACAACCTCTTAGGGCCCTTTAGGAAAGGAATGGCAGTCAATTAAACCTTTTTAAAAATCATGAGTTGGGACTCAAAAAAGCATGAAACTGTCTTCGTAACCTGACTTTTTTTTTTTTTCTTAAATTAATTTAAAAAAATAATTTTACGCTATCTTTCTTTGTAGAATTTAAAACTCTGGCTTACAGTCACAAGCTTTTTGCTGAAGTCTGCTGGTTTTCTTGCATTCAGCAGCTCCTTGGAGCTTGAGCTTTAAATATAACATCAAGGATAAGATTCTTAGAGCTGCCATTGTCAGAATGTGCCTTAATTATCACTTAAGCTTTCTGCAGAGTCAGGCAGGTATCTGCCATCACTGCACATTCATTTCACAGGTTCATATTTCTCAAGAAGGCTTTTTGATTGAGATTTTTTTTTTTTTTTCCCCCTCCCCTTGCCCCCCCCTCTTCTGACTTACACTTCTGGGAGGAGAACCATGTCTTCATATATTTTTACAAGCTTAGGTCTGAGGCATGCAGGAAACCATTAAAGCTTCACCGCAGGGGTATTTGTGAGCAATGTGAATTAAAGGCTGCTGGGGCAGGGCTGGCCTCTGTCCTGCCTGGCTTAGTGCTGGAGCAGAGGAATCGGTCATCACTGCATCATCCAGTTAGAGACACTTGTAAAAATCAAGGTGTAAAAGTACTTGTCTCAAGGGAATATGTGGAATCCTTTCTGGAAACTTCCCTTACGCTTTTTGTATTGATAACTGAACCACTGCTCCTAAAATCAATAGATTACAGGGACTCGATACACTTAATGAGCTCCAAAGGAACAGTTACTTTGGACTGTGATTACAGCTTCTGCTGCCTGACTCTGCATCATACTAGCATTTTATTACTAATGATTTATAATGCTGGAGGGCAGGATGAATTTGGTGATTCATTAGTTTTTTCACAGATTTTGCCTTGAAATTATGTTAGCTCATACTTTCAGATGTTTACTAGTCCATGCTAGAATACAGATTTCTTTTTTTAACTACAGGATACAGAATAATAAAAAATAGCCTTCCCAAACCAAACAAAAATCCCACAAAAAAACCAAAACCCAAACAAAAAACCTCCCCCCCAAGTTGGAAAAGTCCCTAAGATGATGGTTGTTCTATGGCCCTTACTTCTTCCAGTTCTGTTCCATGAATCCTCATTTCCAAACAGTATCACCATAAAAAAGTTTTCTGCTTATAGCTTTAAAAAGTCAGATCTTCCAGTGAATGACACAAAATCATATTTTACAGTTAAAAAAAAAAATTCATAATGTCATCTGTTAGAGAAGCAAAATGATGCTTTTTCCCTGAAGACCCTACAATCCCAGATTTAATTTATTTTGGGAAGAAGGAAGACTATTCTACGGAATGTGCTTACCACTTGTGAAGTGAAAGGTGTCGGCAGAGAGTGTGAAGATATCCTGGAGAACAGAGCTTACACAGAACCAGATGAGTTTATAGAAAAAGGAAAAACCTCTGCACTTCTTTATATTTAGTGTAAAAGAAATGGGTAGAAGGGATTTTGAGATGTCATGCATGGCCTAGGGTGGATCAGCTGTTCTCATACTGTGGATTCAGAAAGTTTGGTTTTCTAATCCCAACTCTTTTCAAAGCTAGATTTAGCTATGCCGAACTCTCTGGCCTCCACTGCGCAAGGGAGGGTGGTGTGAAGGAGGAGACCTTGAGGTCCACTTCACATGCTGCTGTGCCCAGCAGAGCTGCAGGGCATGTGAGAAAGGGCTCCAATTGAAATGGCTCTGCCACAGAGCCCCTTGCATGCGATGCAATTTGAATGCATGATTTCAGTTGATATTAATAATTTGAACAGCTTATAGATTATTAAAACGGGGATTGTCTGACAGTTGCTTATCATGTGGATACAGGAGTTTCACATACACTCTTGGTGTTTTCTACTGTGCGTTGTTTCTTTGTGTCTTTTACAAGTTTAAAGAACAAAGTCTAGTGGTATGAGATGATGCCTGGGATTGATCCTTTATCTTTTTGTCCAGAAATGCCACCCCCTATTCCTATAGTACTATGTGACGGATGGCTGGTAATCGCTGGATGCCCGCTGTGAATTTTTGCAATGATAATGAGAAGTCCTTTTGCATTAGGAGATGAGCCCCAACCTGAATGAAGGGAAGCAGATGGACTGCAGAGATGTGCCTGCATCCTGCACCCAGGAAAGCTAGTGCTATGTTAAGAAGGCTAATAGAGGGGAAAGGGAGTGCCCCCTTCTGCCCCCTGATAAATCCATCTCTGTGCTGTCAGAAATGGCTGTGGAATGGGAGCTCTGGGATTTTTCTCTGCTGAAATGGTCTAGTCTCATTTATCTTTTTTCCTCTTTGCATATTAGCATATTCCTTCTCTGCAAGTATTTATCCAAAGTCTTTACTTGGAGTGTCGGACTAAAGGTCATATCCATTTTTTTTTCTCTCTCTTTCTCTCCTTTTCTTTTTTCTCTAGTGCCTCTGTTTCTAAAGATGTCAGATTAAATAACTGATGATTTCTTCTGGTGCCAGAAGGCCTTCACAATATGCATATTAGGGTTCAGTGTATTTTTCTTTTCTGCATCTCAGTGCTTTCAATTTGTATGCAGAGCCATCCTCTTACCATGAACTCCTATGCCCAGAGCTGAGGATTATGTTCTTATCCAACATATGTACTCAGCCTGAAATGCTAAATCTCTGCTACTAGAGGAATGGAAAGATGTTACGGTTAAAGGAGCTGTGTCAAAGTAACCAGTCAGATCAAACTATAAATCATTTCTGGTGAGAGGCAAGATAAAGATACTCCGTGAATATTTGCATCCCCTGACCAACACCAACTCATAAATTTAAATATCGCTATTCTGACTGCGAGGGATTAAACAAATGCGGTTTTTAATTAAAAAAAAAAATCAATTTTGTGACAGTGATGGAGGAGTCTCTGTGGATGCTGTTTTCTACAGGAGCAGTCAGGTTTTGGCAGCGTGTAGTGTGGCGACTGTGGAAACGGAGGATGACAGTGGCGTACTGGGGCCTGGGTTGTTCCCCGACTCCTTCAGCCAGCTCGGTCTCACTGGGAGACCAGAAGCAGTTCCTGCAGGACTCGACCTGCTGGTGTCCCTTTCCCATCCTGTCCCTATTGCAACAGTTCAGGTAGGATGAGAAGAGAGGGCAGAATAACTCACCTGGCTTTGTAGCTCCCCCCATAATATGTCAGGAGATGCCCACTGATCTTGGCAAGGGTGGCTTTGTGGCAGAGCAGGTGAGGGTGGTGGCAGGGACCTGCCCAGGTGTTGGGGAGGATCCAGCTGCTCTTACATCCCAGCCTTGCCTGCCTGTGAGTTATGCTGGGGCTCACGGGTACAGACTTGCTGACATTGCCATGCTAATGGTGCTCCTCCGTCCCTGCAGCTCTGCGCTGGAGAAGAGTGCTGTATCTTCCCATTTTCAGAGAAAGGCAGCTTTGTTGGTTGGAGAGAAGAAAGCAGCACCATGCTTTCAGCTGGTCCTTTCTCTTTGAGGTCATTTGTATCCTGAAAGGAGGCAGCAGAAACTGTGTCCTTCTCCATGGAGCAACTGGACTGTGCTAGTGCATCCTTCTCTGATACACAAGTGGTACAAGCCACAGAGGAATTGCTATGGTACCTCAGCTCAGATGTTTTCTGAGGGCTTACGTTGCCATTCACATTATCACGTCGTCATAACAGAGTGCTGACTGGTACCTAAAATGCTGGTGGGGAGCTTATCCATGGATAAGCTGCAGGCTAATCTGGTTTTCAGTTTGTGAAACTAGGGTCAGTACTCGAGGAGGAGAGGAGGAGCACCTCTGAGGAAGCATCTTGTTGGAGAGTTGGAAGAAATTCCTAGGAAAGTGCAAAGACAAAGAATCTTTTCCTTTTTCTTTCCCTCATGAATTAAATACTAGATGATTTTTTTTTTACAGTAATGGGTAGAGTGTGTAGATGTTTTATTTATTAATGCTGTGCAAAAAATATTGTGGAGGTTGGGTATTCTGAAGGTTTGAGAGGCAAAATAATCATTTGGATTGACCGACAAAAATTATTTTGTAGTTCTTGCTAGATAGAGAAGCCTAAGAAGTTTCCCAGCAAATATTTCAATTCTACAAAAAGAACATTTCAATCCTAAGCTTTTCAGCCCTCTTTAAATAAAAGAAAAATGGAGGCAGGGACAGTCAGTCAAGGAAAATTCAGTAACTTTAACAACCGTTTGCAGGTATTCGCAAATAGTTGCAATTGTCCGAGATCCGTCTTTTTCAAGGAATAAAGTACTAGCCTGTTTCTCGCATTTATCCTTTCTAGTGTTTGTCTCCTCGCTACTGTTTCCTTGGCCTCTTTCCTCTCCAGCCCACTTCTTCCCCTTCTGTTTCACCTGTCATCTCCTCCTTCCATGCTCAGCCCTGATTCTCCTCCACCCACACTTAACCCTGTTCAAGCCCCTTGGGCTCACACCCAGCCTCTAACCCACCCTCCTCACCTAAACCGTGTAACCTAATTTCTCAAGTATTTTGCTTTTCACTTCTATGTGAAGTTGTATTTCTCCAGTAAACATTCTGGATTGCGTTTTATAACAGTCAAAGTAAAGGCTTCTTTGCACACACCATTTGCAGCCATTTAGCCAAGCTCGATAGTTAACTTCCAGTGGAATGCTAAATAGTCACAAAAAGACTGTGATTACATGAAAAGACTATTTTAGTGAAAATAGCTGCTATTCAGATAGAGATCATATTTCTCAGGGTAAAAAAAAAAGGGCCAATTACTGTGCTTAGTCACCTACGCTGTGAATTGAAATCAACTTCATCTAAAGCAATGATGTTACACTGATTTATACCAAATGTAGCTAAAATCAGTCCTTCTGACTTTCAGCTCAGCTGGCTGTAACTGTGCTAGGGTTTCATAACCCTGTCCTGGTTACAGTTCATCGAATCACAAAATGGTTGAGGTTGGAAGGGACCTCTGGAGGTCATCTGGTCCAACGTCCCAGATCAAGCAGGGCCACGTAGAGCCGGTTGCCCAGGACTGTGTGCAGACAGCTTTTGAATATCTCTAAGCATGTATCTCCACATCCTCTTTGGGCAACATACCACCACCAGTTGGCCATATACCACCACCAGCTGGCCCTGGGATACCAGCACAGAATCAGCACATAGCAGACACTTGATATAGATATACTACTGTAAAATATAAATAGATCAACTTTTTTTTTTCCAAACTAAAAAGTCTTTCTCCCTTAGAAATATGTGTTTGTTTGTTTTAAAAGTATTGTTCTGTAATCTTAGAAGGATGGGGGCTCCAAAGCCTTTGTGAAGAGCTTAAAATTGATTTTTAGTCTCTCCCCCCACCCCTTTCCTTGGAAAGCATTTTATGCAAGTTTGTTTAGGTATTTTTGCCTGTCCAAATTACACATATACCTTCCATTAATCATACTCCAAGCTTTCTGGTAGATAAATTGTTCTTCCTCTACATGAGGACAGGTTGATGGCCCATAAAATAGGTTTTCCTGGGCTATTGCTATGGCTATGTGACTTATACCAAGGCCCTCCCTAAGTTCTAAACCCACAATTACTAAAAACAGTGGTGCTCCCACACAACATATTGGGATTTAATCGGTCATGTTATTAGCAAACAGGAATGCTTTTGCTGGAAGCTATATGACCTTACTTTTGAATATCACTGGTTTAAGTTCTTAGAATTTTTGCTAGAAAATCAGTCACTCCATCAATTTGTAAAAGCAAATAAATAATGAACTAAAACCACAAAAGGATGTTTTGTGAAGGTTATCTTCAAAGAGTTTCCCTGGAGGTCTCCAATCTGTGGATGGAAAGCTGGTGGCTAGGTACAGGCTCTGATATAAAAGGAATTGAATGACAGCTGTAAGCTGCAGCTGGTGTGGGACCCCTTCAAGAGAGGTGTCCCGCTAATGGCACAACAACTCTGTGACTTCACTGGTATGTGGGGTTCCCGAGCAGGTGGTGCAGCTGGACTGGTGGCTCTGGAAGAGTGTTGAATGGCCTGTGGGTCATGTAGCAGCAGAGAGGGGCTGAGCTGCGGAGGAGTTGTGGTTTAACCCCAGCTGGCAACTAAGCACCGCACAGCTGCTTGCTCACTCCCCCTTGGTGGGGCGGGAAGAGAATTGGAAGAGTAAAAGTGAGAAAACTCATGGGAGATGAAGGCAGTTTAATAAGTAAAGCAAAAGCCATGCAAGCAAAGCAAACCAAGGAATTCATTCACTACTTCCCATCGGCAGGCAGATGTTCAGCCATCTCCAGGAAAGCAGGGCTCTATCACGTGTAATGGTTACTTGGGAAGACAAATGCCATCACTCCGAATGTCCCCCCACTTCCTTCTTCTTCCCCCAGCTTCATATGCTGAACGTGACATCATATGGTGTGGAATATCCCTTTGGTCAGTTGGGGTCAGCTGTCCCAGCTGTGTCCCCTCCCAACTTCTTGTGCACCCCCAGCCTGCTCACTGGTGGGGTGGGGTGAGAGGCAGAAAAGGCCTTGACTCTGTGTAAGCACTGCTCAGCAGTAATGAAAGCATCCCTGTATTATCAACACTGTTTCTAGCACAAATCCAAAACATAGCCTCATACTGGCTACTGTGAAAAAAACTTAACTGCCCCAGCCAAAACCAGCACACAGGGACACGATGGTAGGGACAAACAAGCAAGCCTCAGGTGGCCGTGCCAAGAGTCACATGGCTTTGCAGATATTTCCTCTTCTTCCTTCCAGAAATTTTGTCCAGGTGCATTTACACGACTTTACAAATCTTCCTGAGTTTCTGGATGTCTGACAGACAGAACAGGTTGGATGCTGCTCGTAGGAGCTACTAGGCTGTGGAGCCTTGTGTAAGCAGTAGGTCCAACCTCCCCAGAGTTCCGAGATCGCTGTGCACGTGCAGGATAACTTGCAGAGTTAAGAGGAAAGTGTTGCTTATATGCTTCTGAATGTGTTAGGAAGCACTGCAAATGCCTTCAAAAGCATCTGCATGTTTGTTTCTGTACAAGTCCAGCAGTTTGGTTTCCTTAATCCCACACACTAACATAATTACAGGTAGACCAGCGAGGCAGTAGCTTGCTTCCACTGAAATGGATGTCAGACTTTCCACTATATTTCTGCCTATAAAGGTGGTGGGACTGGGCCACAAGTAAGGGCCTTTTCGTCCCAGTGCCTACTTGCAAGCATAGACCTCATCTGAGCAAAGCCTGTAAGGCTGCACCTAACCTGGAACACGTGGCTTTGACAAAGTGACCCACATCCTGAGGCCTGGGGACCTCCTTAACTACCTGGCTGAACTGGGGCTGGAGAGTTTACTCTCTTCAACGATCACATTGACTTCAGACTGTTTTGTAGGCCTCGGGGCCAGCTTAAGTACGGACTGCAAGACCCGGCTATGAAACGAGGAGAGAGAAAGCGTTTTCCGAATTAGAATATCTGTGATGACATTACCTTGTGTTTAGTGACAGCACTTATTACGGTGGTGTCAGATCTTAGGTTCATCTGGCTCATGTTGCTTCATCCCAGTAGTTTGCTGGTTCCAGGAGTTTTTAATCCTTTTGGCTCCCATCCTGCCCTATGCAAAGCCACTGGCCCCTCTCTTAAACTACCTCTGGTACTCATCAGACCCTTTTTTGGAACCAGCCCTGCTCACCGCTTCAGTAGGGGTAGTTTTGTGGAGGGTTGGCGAGTTCAGCCTTCAGAATGAGTAGTCCAGCAGGCAGTGGAAGGGGTGGGAGTGGATGGCTGGGAGGAGATGGGGGAAACATGGAGCAGTTCCTCCTTCCTCTGCTGACAGCAGGCTGTTGGGTCTGCACAAACCGTCTCATGTCTCTTCACTTTTAGAAATAAGAGCAAACCCAAGCGGTACTTGAGCAGGAACCCACCTGGAACAAGCAGTTCACTAGGAAGGACATTTTCTTGAGTTTCTCTTCAAGAAGAGTAGGAACTGTACTTGGAGTCTTCATTAAATTCAAAGTCTGGTTGGTCAAATATTGTTTGCGTTTTCTGCTACGCACAAAGTCCTTTGCCAGTGGACCTGGTGCTAGCCAGTGTTGATGCACTCTGGCCCAGGGTTGTTCTGTCCCAGAAGACTGCTATGAGTCATGTGTGCGTCATCAGTGCTAGTAAAAAAAAAAGAGGGGAGGAAGAAAAAAAAAGAGAAAAAAGGCAAATGGAGCAGCTCCCCTGCTGCTCCCCTGTAGGCAGGTGTAAACATGTTTTTTAATATAAATAAAAGTTTCAGGTAGGTTTCATCTTGCAAATATGTCAATGCATCTTATGTAATTGGTTTTGGGAAGTCTGAGGAACACTATTGGGAAAAATGGGTTCTGCATCAATGTAGGGTGTTATAGTTCTGTCCTGAAATTTGTAAAGGGATCATGCTGGGACTACTGTCTTGTCCTGTAACAGATTTCCTAGATGGGTTTTGTGAATGGGGAATAAGGATGGCCAGTAAAGGATGGCTGAAATTTTGATGAAGACCAGACCAATTTTACCCATGGGAGTTCTTTTACCTTCTGGTTATTTCTAGAAATGATTTATCACTAAGTAAGACTGTTCTAGAGGTACATCAGCTGTCAGTAGAAAAAGAGTCTGGAGATGAAATGCATTCAAAATATCTGCCATTATTATGTAAATAAAGTGACCTGAACTGGAAGCATTCACTTGGTCAGCAAACCAATTAGTACTGTAAAACCTTGCTTGACTGCATTTTGGTAAACTACAGTTCTGCACTGGAAATGGTTATTTTTAGGTTTTTACTTCAACAAAGACAGATAGGAGATTCTGCTGAAGTGGAAGCATCTCTGCAGATTAGCATGGGACAAAGGATAATTAAATCCTGGCACCTAAAGATGCTGAGAGGGGTAGAGAGTATTAGTACTGGTGTTCATGTACTTGCTAATGTCTATCTCATCTCCATAAGAACATGAAAATTAATGACGTAGTATTTTATATTTTAATGATTCTATACCTGTGTTTAGTTGCAGTTTGTAAACCACAGATCTTATCTTCCTGTCATTAATATACAAATGAAGATACTGAGTTTTATTTTCTGGTTATTTTTTATTATAGATTAACATGTCCTTTTGAGACAGCTTATTGGTAATTGCTAAAAATCATTCTCAGATTAATGTACACATTTTATAGAATTCTAAGAGTAGCCCTAAAAGGAACATGTTTGTGGAGAGTTTGGTACCAAGCTGCTCTTTGTGTCTTCAAAAACATATGCTGGGTGAGCTGGGTAACCTGCCCACGGCACACCTAATGTACTTGCAGAGAGGGAAATAGGATCCAGGAGAGCGAACCGCTGCCTGTTCTGGTCACAGGAATGAGTGAATTACTGAATAGAGACTAAATTTCAGTCATAAGTAATGCATTAACATCGGTAATACACCATCAGCATTGCCCTTCTGCCCTCAGTAAAACTAAAGAAAGTTCACCTTTTAAATTGTATTCAGATTTATAATTGAGCATTTTGAGTGATGGCTTCATCTACTGCAAGCAAAAGGAAGTGATTTACAATGTGTGTCAGTAGAACACTGTTATGTGAGGAGAGATTAACAATCATAAATTCAGACTCAACGGTATTTATAATTCTGAATTGTCTGTTTTAATGCAAATGCTCTGTCTTAAATACTGTGCCCTGTCTTAATTGGATAAAATAATCCTTCCTTGCTTGGGTAGTCCACTAAATTAGTGACCAGCCTAACATCTAAGGATCATGCTTTTGCATTGTTTAATCCATACTGATTGTACAAACTGAAAGAAAAAGAGAAGAAACTGGTCTCTTACATATGCAGCACAAGAGGCATAGCTTCAGATTTAAATTCCTCTGGATTCATTTCCAGTTGTTCATTTCAAGAGGAGGCTCCCATAGGCATCAGTGGGCTCAGATCAGACTTCTGCTGGTTGAGCAGCTTCTGCACTGTGCTTTTTGGGAATTTCTGCAGTGTAGAAGTGGTGTCAGTAGAGAGTTAAGCAAGGAAGCATCAGCCTGACCCAGTGCACCGCTGACATAATGAACAGAGTACACTCAAGCAAGGAGGCAAGATCTGGGACTGGTCCCCTGTGCTGGCAGCGATTACTCACCAGCCCTTTGGCTGGATAGGTCTAGTGTGCAACTGGGATACGTGATTACGTGTCAGGTACTTGTGCCTAAACTGGTTTTAATCTAATCAGGTTAGCTACCATTAGCAGCAGAGCTGTGGTGATGTGGGCTTCAGCCGCTGACTATGCAGCCGAGGTGCAGCCTGCACCGAAACCAGTGTTTCCATGGCTCCGTAGCCAGCGGGCACGGGGCCAAACTCCCTTCCACATGTGTAATCCTGTCAAACTCAGTAGGACTGCTTCCATGAGGGAAGAGCAGTGGAATTGGACTGTGCAGCGTAACCGTATTAAAATTGCTTGGCAATGGAGTGCAGCTGCATTTGCAATAGGAGCGCCTGGGAGCAATGGATAACCAGCCCGCATTGGCGTCGGGTCCTCCCCTCGCAGAAGGAGAAACTGCTTTCTGTGACTTGTCCATTGCGGCTGAGGCCTGTGTCTGTGGTGAGATTTGTTTTGCCTCACATTAGTCATTAAAAAGATGTGTTTAGCTTGGGCCTGAGCTATATAGATTTTGCTGTATACTCAGTGGAGAGGAGTGGATTATACATCCCAGATGTTTCACATAGGTGCTAAGGTGTGATAACTTACCCTCCAGACCTGGTCATCTCTGTCCAGACAGCATGAATCCAACTTGCTCAGACCAGACACCTCAATTTTGGATAGTTTCAGCTGGGGGTGAGATGAATCCAGCAAGGAAACTCAAGGCTTTCTGGCAGCAGCTCTGTACTGCCCTGGGATCCAGCCAGCCCCCAGTGCCCGGGAGTCCCTTCCCTTATGGCTTCGGTTGTCCTGTGCTGGCTTTTCTTGCACACATGACAGCATAGGCAGAAGGATTTAGGGGCAACAGATACCAAACAAAACACAGCGCTGGAAATTTCCTGGCATCCTTGAATACTGAGATTCAAATGAAATTTCAGTTAAAAGCTTTCTGTAAATTATGTGGAAAAGTGACGGGTACAGTGTTTCTAGCAGTGCATGGCAAAATCTTATGAGGTTTTTTTGTGCTTCAAAAAATCGTGACATTTTGAGAACTGACAACAACTTTATTAATAGCACAATTGCTCCGAGGGGTTTGGTATGTGGTGCTGGAAGGATAGATGTCTGGAAACATTGTACATTCATTTTCCCCTCATTATTCAAGAAAAAACTTTCAGCTACTGGGGAGAAGCGTTGTTAGTATTTTCTCAGTGCCAGGTTTTTCTCCGGTGGTGTTTTTGTTTCTGCCCCCTTTAATACAAGGGGAAATAGAGGATTGTGTTCTGTATCAGCCTACAGCATTGCCAAAACCTGACAAAGGATTTGCACAGAGTTCAGAGCTGATATTAGAAGCTCTATCTGTAATATTTATTAGGCATCACAGTGAAACCTGCCTGGCCTCTGGTTCCACTATAATTTTGAAACTCCCATTAGACTCGTTGGATGTTGTAACTCAAGTTCATATCTCTTAAATGCACCTTTTGGGCTGCATATGATTTTACGCTGCAAAAAGCAGAGGAATTTCAGTATCTCTTGTTCATGAAAGCTTCTGGGTAATTTCAGCAGTTTTGAATGAAGTCATTTGGACTAAGGTTTTCAAAGCTCTGTAAGAGATTTAAAAGAACATTAATGGGAGGTGAATATTAAAACATCCACCCTGTGTTTTAAATCCAGAATTGACTTCTACTGCCTTTGTAGAGTTAGGATTTCACCCTGAAGTCTTAGTGATGATGGCTGAAACCTGGTCAGTCCTCTTTCCCTTCTAAATATTACAGGTTAAGCCAAGAAAGCCTGGATGAAATAAAGAAATACTTACTAGTGACTTTCCGCTTCATTTTTTGGATGCAGAGAAGAGTTTGGCCAACATTTTTTGGTGGTGTTTCCATTTCAATGAGCACCACTTCTCCAATTGGATGTAGAAATACTGAAAAAGCATGAGAGAAACAGTTCTCTGGCTAGTAGCAGAAATTGCCTGGAATCACATAAAACTGCATGTCTAAAAAGTCTGGACAGTCATACAAACTTTGAGTTGCTTATCTAACCTGTTAAAAAGATTGCCCATTTTATATCATTAGCTTTTACTCTCATGCATCCAAAAGCAAGGCTTTCTTATGCGGAAGAAAACAAGGCTGAAAACCCATATCTGGGATATGTTACAATGTACCTGTTCAAACTGGGTTGCATTACTCATCTAGAAGTAAACAGGAGGCTTCTTGTCAAACAGTTGATCCCCTTCTTCTCTCCGAAAACATTAAAATCTTTAATGACATGTTTTAAAAAAATCTAGCTTGATTTTTAGAGAGCATACAAAGCCATGTGATTAGTCAGCTCTGACTACAGAAAGCATAACCCGCGTTGGATTCTCAGTATCACAACACAAATGCGTAAGGCTCGGAGTATGGTCATAAGGTATTTACTCCATCAGCCTCCAGCTTTTGGATCTCCACAACATGTAGAGGTTTCAAAAATTATTTGTGCTGGTTATTGTATTGTTGTCTGTAGACTCCTACTTCTTGTATTAAACCCCGTACAAATAGCTAAGAAAATTTCACTTATTTTGGCAAGCAGTTGATTAGATTTCTCTGAAATCTTTTATTTGTTGTTATCCAATCCATTAAAGGCGCTGCAGGAAACGGCGCAGAGATCTCGTGTTAAGCTGAAGGAGAAACAATAGCATCAGTTCCTTCTGTGCCTAATCTGCTTATTAAAAGTGACTCTAACTCATATAAGATTAATTTGTAAAACATCCTCCTCGCTCCTCATAAGTTGAAATATTAACACCAGAAGTAAAATCAGCTTTAAAGTTCTTTCTTTTTCATTCATGTATTTACTTAGATGCTTCTTACAATACACAGTGAAACTACATTGTTTCGCTTCATATTCCTTGCTGGGTTCCATTTAATAGGTTTTTGGGTTTTTTTGTTTTTTGTTTTGTTTTTTTTTTTACTTAATTCTCATGATCTAATGTGGTGTTGTGGTGGTTCCTTTATGCAGAAGAAAAAAGGTGGGGATTTGGGGGGGTTTCTTTGGTTGTTTGGGTATATTTTTTAAATTTTATTTTATTTTTTGTTTGTGTTCATGTTTATTGTGTGTTCTTTAAATGTACTAAGCATTCCTAAAATATTTGTGTTCACATCACGCTACATAATTTTTTTTCCTATTCTCTGACTTTGTTGCTATTGTTTTACAAAACACAGTTTTGAGACTCAAACAAATTGGTAAGCACCCTTTGAAAGGCTGAAATTAGTCTTTGAAGTGCAGTGTGATACGGACTTGACAACTCTTTGAAACAAACAAGGCTGGAGATGTGGTTTGCAGAAATCCTCCTGGATGCAATCCATTTCTGGTGCCTGGGTTTCAGGGAAGTGGGTCAGCAGATTGTGCCAATGGATAAAATACGCAGATAGGATTGGTTGCTTGCTTTGGTTTTGGGGATGGGGCAGATTTGTGTTTCTCCTATCTCTTTTTGTCACAGGCAGTTTTATTTTCTAGATTATTGGTTCAGGTGTCTTATTCCTTTTCAAATCAGAATAATACATTGCTTTTATTACAAGTAGTACTTACTGTACATATTTCTATTATTCATAATGTGGCATAAGAAGTATACATAAAATAGTATGGGTAGGGAAAAAAACTCATGCATTGCCTGATAATTAAACATATGTCAAGACCTGTAAGCTGAGAAATTTCATAAAGTAATGCCTGAAACCAATGGTAATAGATTTTAAACAAATATTTCTTGAATAAACTGGGTAGCTAGGAAAGGTTTTTCTCTCTCCAAAACTGAATAATAGTAGCAGTAAATGATAATAGTTAATACCCATGCGAAAATTTCCATTTCACCTGCCAATCTTGTACTACTTTACAGAAAAGAATAAGTAGCTTTTCTTGCTGGGTTTATAGGAGGGAGTTTGCTGTACCGCATACATACCTTACAGATGGTTATAATTTCTAGAGCTGTCACTCAATTTAGCTTGATAGTAATTTAGCCCATGGGAATCCTTCTCGCTTATGTTGCTCTTCCCTTTGTTAACATCAAAAAAATCAAGAACTGGGTAACCGACACCAAAGCCTCATTTCTGTGGAAAGGCAGAATTTCCTTCCTGCCTTGTGCCACCACCCTGGGCCGTAACTACATCTCCATGCAAACATAGCTTTAGTTACTTACCCGAGCAGTGAAACCTGGACTTTTCCTTAGCGTGTGCAAGTGAAACACTTCCCTTGCCTGTCCCACCTTCATCACTCCTGAGGCTGCTGCTGATGTTGCAGCCCCCCTGGTTTTTGGGGATGAGCCTTGTAGCTGCAGGTCACAGACCGGCTTATCTACTGCCACAAGAAAGCAGCAACATTTGCCCTAATGACCTTGGAGCTGGATTAAGTAGTGACCTATAAAAAGAGGCCGTATATCCACTTTCCAGTCCCTTAAAGCCCTTTATTCCTATTAGCGTAACTTTTTTGACATCGGTTTATTTTCACTCGATGAGTAAAGATCACTATCAAAATGCAGTGAAATTAATTCAGAAAAGAATATGCAAAGGAAATTTTCATGGTTCAAATAAAAGCAGCCTCCTCTTTTTTTTCTGCCTTTCTGCTTTTTATTGTACTTTTATGACTGCAATTGGAAATCTTAGGCCCTCATTTTTACTAAGCTTAAGAACAGCTTACGTGTTTCACTGGCAAGTGCAGAGGTCTTAATGTGACTATATCTTCACCTTGTCAGAGAGGTATTAAGAGACCTGTGACAGATGTCCTGGTTCTACTAGAATGAAATTTTAAACAGGGTGCAAGTGAATATGGCATGAATACTGTAACTGGTTTATGCCTGGTTTATGCCCCTTCAGGTTTTTGTTTTTTTTTTTCCTTTTTTTCTTCCTCATAAAGTTCTGTTCTCTCTTTCTTCAGAAATCAGTGGGTTTGTAATTAGCGAGACAAGTTAGCGTCTGAATCTCCTGATTTACTCCTGATATAGGTACTGAGGTTTGTAAATACAAGTGGAGCCAGGGACTGGTAACACTAGCTGAATTGAGAAAATTCGGTAGAATCAAGCATATATTTGAGATCATAATCTGAGTAATGTATGGGGTCCTATAGGACCTCAGAGTAGATAATTGGAATTTCATGGCTTTTAAGACTGCTGATGTATTTAGAACATTTTATTGCTGTGTGGAACACCAACAAAAATTTGATTTTGGCTTCAGGACAGAGGCATCTGTGATTCCTGTTTTACTAAAACCAAACCCCATCACTGGGAGGGACCATAGTGTAAATCAATGCCGAATTTGTTTCATTCCCCTTGTGTTTACATGTTGAGTGGACGAGAGCAAACATTTCAGCACCTTGGAATTCTTCTAGTTACTTGCCATTTAATGCTCTTATCAGACAAACTGTAAATAAAGTGTAATTAATTATTCTCTACTTACATGACAAGTTGCATATAAGTTCCATCCCCCCAGGAGTCTATTATTTACCTGATTGTGAGGGGAAATTACTGCAGGGTTATCTGGAGACTACCTGGAAGATGAGTGTGAGCTTTGCATCCAGTTATTTGTACATCCTTTCCCACCTGATAGCTAGATTTTGCCAAAGAGCCCACATAAAAAAGGAAGAATTAGGAGATAGCAGCTCTTACAACTGCAGCTGGCTCGTTTTCACTTGCCTGGAAGAATCAACATACAGCAAATTATTTATTCCTAACTAAATTTTATGCATAAGAAAGCTGCCAAATTCATAGTTCTGGAGACAAAATCCCTGTGCCTATCCACACTGAGGATGCCACTGAAAATAAAGCCAACTCCACACACTGAAGTTCTGTCCTGGAGGGCAACTTCTTGGGGTGAATCAAGTACTTTGTGTCCATCGCAAGATCCTCTGCTCACTCCTGCCATTACTATTGGGCAATGAGTGCTTTCAGGGTCAGGGACTGCATCATGTCACTGCATGAGTTGGTCATGGTATATATATGAAACATCAGCAAATTTAATTTTCTCCTCTAACAGTAGTAGAACTGCAACCTGTCTTTTCGGTTCCCTGATTTTGGCCCCTCTCTGCTTCCTGAAGTCCTAAAAGAAAAATTATAGGCATAAAATTGTAAGTGACAAAAGTGTAGCTAGTGAGAAAATTCTTCCAAAAAGTGAGACAGGAGAGATATTAAGACATTTGCAAAAGAGCAAAGGAGGGAAGGGACTAATTAACCTTTTGCTTTGTCATCTTCATGGTTTTGCCTTGAAATTTTGTGCATCTTCCAAATTTCAAAACAAAGATCTAATGCATGAATAGTTACAGAGGTATCTTTTTTCCCTCTTTTTTTTTTTTCCTCCCCCCCTGGGACTTTAATGTTTGGGGGAAAAAAAAAAGAAATCATAATTTTGACTCAATTTCTCCTATAGTACTGTAAATTAGAAGTGATTATGTAGAGACCATAGAAACCTTAATTAGACACCTCCTTAATAATTACTGTAACCTTTATAAATGCTTTAGGATGACCCAAGTGTTCAATAGGTAAACCTTTGTATAAAACTTTTCCCAAGTGAAGTTGGTAGGAGCGTTACCATTGACTTCACTAGAGGTAAGACTTTACGCTGTAGCTTTTTAGTATGCAATCAACCTAATTCAAGGTTGTGTGACATAATGATTTTTCTTATCTTCCTCCAGCTATTCTGTCTGTTTTGTAATTACCTATTGCTTCTCCAGGCACTGGAAACAAGATCGTACTTCTAACAGATATTGAGAGATTTGGGGCTTTTCTTAATAGAACATAGAAAGACACTTAACATGTTAATAGTACACCATGATCTGAAAACACTCTTTTTTAGAAATGGAGTTCACAGTTAAATCTCTCAAACTGTTTCCAGTTCGATCAATTGGGCTTCTTCTAAAAAGTCTTGCAAAGAGTAAGACTGGTTCTTTACTGGAATTGTCATTTTGGTTTTCGTTTGTAGAGGAAGGAGATTCAGTAACCATCCTAGTGATACCAAATGTACATTTCTTGCCATCCAAACACAACCATCTTCAAGTTTTGCGTGACAGACAGAGGCATTAACTTCTCATCTTCTCATCCTTTGCATCTTCTTAACACCTCATTACAGGGGAGCACAGGTTCAGTATTTTATCTACCTGTCTCACTCAAATAATTTAATTGTGGGATTTCCCTTCCTCTTTCCAGTTAATTTTTGGAGCTCACTAACCTATTGTGGGGAAGCTGGCTCGCTCTGGTCTGCTGTTCGGCTTATAAATAGTCTGGTGGTCTCTTTACCGGACAACAGGGCTCTTTTGAATTTAATATAAGAATGGTTTGGAGCCAAAAATCCTCTGGAAGATCCCACCAGAAACTGCAAAGCAGTGCAGGGAGGGAGGGTGGATAGGAGAAGTGGAGTTTGATCTGTACTCTTGAATGAATACATTGTAGATAATAGACAGTAGGATAAGGTTATCCATATGGGAACTGCATGCTACATGTCATCTTTGTCAATAGCTTTCCCATTTCCCTGATAGCTTGGATGTGGGATGTCCCCAGCACCTCAGCTCTACTGAAGAGGATTAAAGCCTGTTGGAGATGGTCTCCGAGACTGAAAGACAGATGTTGTACATCCCTCTAACTAGGTTGGTGCCCTTCTGGTCTGCCTGATTATCCATCATTTACAGCTCAAGTGTGGCTCTGTGGAGCAGGCTCTATCAGGACCAACTGGCTTCTCCACTCCACCTTTACCAAATCTCCAGCTCTTTCTCTTCACAGAAACTGGGTATTCACATAAGTGTACAGAAACTATGGACTTTTCTTCAACTTTCTGTCTGGAGAAATTTTCCCTGGCTGATTATCTCAGTATTATTGCAAATATTACACATGGCAAAAAAAACCCAAAAAGACAAATCTACAAATCTGAATGCTGCTTGAAAGGGAAGAGGTAAATGAAGTAGAAGAAATGGTTTACAGAATAGAAATAGGCTAAAGAAAAGCAGCTTAATTCAGTAACCAATTGCCCAAAGCCAATTTTAACCATGAAGAGGTTTGTCAGTTCAGCTTAGAATAAAATTGGGTGAAAAAAAACCCCAGAAGTGAAATGGTTTAGGCTTCTATGATGAGGAAAGAGCTGTGAGATGGCAGCAAACCAGCACGTTTGCACACCACCGGATAGCAGGAAGCAGTCAGGATAGCATTTCTCATTTACCTGCATGCCTGGGCATGGTCCTGACGACAGTTTTCAAGGCTTATGGGAAATAGGTCCTCAAATCTCACTGCAATTCAATTGGAGCAGGCTGTCTAACTTCCTCCTCTGCAAATCTCATTTTATATGAAGCACACAGCCACAGAGGGCCAAAAGCAACACCCCTCAGGTAACAGCACTGTGTTCAGCATGATGCGCTCTGTGCTCAGAAGTTCACCCTAAGAGCAATTGTGGTTTAAACTGACAGTACCAACAGGAATGTGACAACAGGCTTTATTATTACTTAAGGGGGTGATTTTAATAGTAATTTCCACAAAACAAAATTTTGTGAGAGAGAAAATAATGTTCTACTCAGGAAAGGGGAAAGCCACTGAATGAAAATGCTAAATTCCCGTCAACTGTTCTGCGGTGAAAGGACATCTTAGAAGCTTTAAATTTCTCTGTTATTGTATACGAATTTGCATAAATCTCTCATCCCAGAAATGAATATACCAAATGCCTCAAGCCACAAAATACTCTCAGTGTATTTCTGATTTCACTGTGACAAAGAAGCATTGGAAATCTCAAGGAGATGAGAGTGGTCTCCGGGGACTCTACTCTGATTTCCCTTAGAAGTTGGCACAGCGTAGGTGTAAAATGGCTTCACATGAAATGATGCATGAAGTAATTAAAAAAAAAAAACAACTGGTGAATGAGGTGTCTTCAAACCGTAGTCCTATGATGTAGATGAGAATTTAACCAATATTCAGAAACAAATTTTATGACTTGCCTTTTTCTGTAGATTAGCTCATGGACTCTTTGACCTTCACTCTCATACTGCAGGGGCTGAGTACTCCCATTCTCTTTGGGCTGCAGTTGCATCTTCTGTTGAGTTACACCCAGTTGTCCTTTTTCAGTCCACTAAATGGCCTTCAGCTTCTTGTGAAGGTCAGGAATATGAAGAGGATTGCAATAAAATAGCATTGCTCCAAAATATGCTTTTTTATTAGCATTAAATCTTGGAGCAGCAGCTAAGAAGAAAGGATCATAAACATTATTGGGCACTTTTAATTAAAGCAAATGACAGTTCCAGGTTTTATTATCCTGTCCTTCTCTATATTCAGCATGAGTCTTTCCGGAGTAAAACTATAATATTGAGCCCTATCAATATAGTCTTATCTGAAATCATATACCTATGGAAGCCAAATCCTGTTTGCTTTCAAACCCAGGTAGTCCTATCAACATCAATAGAAATATCAAGTAAGTTAAGTGAAAGGAATGTGACACTTGCTTTTTTTGGCATGAAATGAACAATGCAAATGACTGTAATTTACAGTTTATAAATATTCATGAGGAAAAGCTTAGATTCTGTGACACATACTAAAACTGGGTTGTTTTGTTGAATTTTTGCACCAAACTCCAGGAAAATTCAGGTAAAGTAAGATTAAAAAAATAAAAATAAAAATAGCAAAAATGGTTTTATCTGTGATTTGTCTCGGTATGGCATCTGTTCATATTCCTTGGGTCAAAGCCTGGGGTTTAAACACTAACTGGACTTGTGTTTAAACTGCTGAAGTGACAAGCCTGGACTCCAGTTCTACTGACCCAGTCCTCTCGTCGGAAAATCTCTTTCCCCTGCAGAGCGAGTGATATGTGTGCGGCAGGGCAAGTCTGTGCTCCGCTCCTTACGTGAACAGAATTGGCTAGTATTTTTTGTATATTTTAATTTTCAAGCCACTTACAAAGTGATTTTTTTTTTTTTTCCTGCTTCTCTGCCATGTGCATTTATCTTTAGACTGACTCATTTCTTAGCATCACCGGTACTTACCTGCTGCTTCACAGACTGATTTCTCATGCACAAAACCAAAACAAGGCTTGGTGGAGTTTCAAATGAAGCGTAAGCAGGCAGCTGAAAATTAGCAGCTATATGCCTACCCTGGGCTATGAGATAGGCAAGGAGAATTTAATCCTAAATCATTGCTAAGAAGGACTGGTCCAAAAGTCTATTGGTTGCTCTGCTCCCTTCAGCCCCGTTCATTTAATCTCTGCCCAGAGGTTCAGCACTGATTTAACACAACAATTAGCCAACCAATCCCCCCTATTATGCTGCAGCAACCATATGTCTGTATGGGGTATTTGCACACCGTTGCAGGGATTTTGCTACATGGTTGTATATCCTCTTTTGAAGGTAGACAACCTTAGATGCAGATGTAACAACCTGGACACAAATAACTGGGTGACCTACTTCCATGGCGCATGTGGAGTGGGATCCCATCGCAGCTGCACTGTCAGAAGTACCAAAGTGCAAATTCTGGTTCCCACCTTGGCTTCCTCTGATCAATACTATATTACCTGATAATGACCTTTTCAAAATGGAAAGTGTGGTAGTTTTACTGACGGATACTCACTGAGAAATTGAAGCAGTGTGGGTATTTTTGACCATGTTAAATATAACTCTGTTGCCTTGTAGTGAGGGGGTACCTTCCCCTTTCAAAGAGATGCTGAAAAGGGGCTTAAAATTGTTTAATAACTTGTGAAGTCATTTGTTTGAAAGAGTATTTTAGAAAAGATCTGCTTGCAACTTGATGAAAAGAATTTTCAAGGGCAGCTATAGGGGAAGAAGTAGTATTCGTTGCCTGGTATTAATTTTAATTTATCAGGAAAAAAGAATAAGCCAAGTAATTAGAAAGAAGCTCTTGTCTGAACATGGCCACCTCTCAAAGCGTGGGCACTGCTGCTTACAAGTGATCCTCTTCTGACAACCCCCTGCTGCCAAAACTGTCTGCAAGTTTTTGGATCCTTTTTCCCAGATGTTGGATCTCCCCAGGTGTCCTCAACCCACTTCCCAGCTGCCCAACTCTTCTGCAGCCCAGCAAGTCATGCGAGCCAGGCCACATCTCTGCTGCCAACTGCCCTGGCATTGGCAGTGAAACTGGTGAGGGAGGAACACTTTAGTTTTATGATTTCATTATGGAATTCAGTGGGAACCCAGGGTGAACTTCTCTTCTATAAATCATTGATAATGTGGCCACTGGCTTGGTGCAGTCAGGATTTAAATTAATATTCTCAGTGTTTGGGGGGTGGTTTGTTAAAATTACTTGCTCTTTGTTAGATCCTGGTTTTCAGCTGTAACTTGTATAGCCCTGGAGGTAGGGACAGCTTTAGGAACTGGTGATGTAGCCGACAATCATAACAAGATGATCTACAAACGAGAAACATTTTTTATTTCTTGGCAATCATTACATCTGGATGAAATCAGCAAGAGATTTGACTTACAAGAGGGAAGGGCTGAAAGAAAATTATTCTTCGATACACCAGAAAATAGGCCAACATTGGCATTATCTGTTGGTTTCATGCCTTTTTTACATTTTATGGGGATGGCCACCTCTACCTTACTTGTCAAGTGCAGGTCCAAGTCTGTTTTAAAGTCCAACTTCATTCACCCCATTTATTTGCTTATGCAGAAGCACAAAGTTTGGAGGGGCCTGGGCTGAGCTCCTGTGCTTGCCGAAAGTGGAGAGCCAAAGACACCTTGTGCTACAGCGTGAGCCACAGCTGCCTCCTACACAGTATGGGCAAACTGGCCCGTGCAAGTGAGGACAAGCACTGCCTTGTGGAGGAGGTATTTTCTGAATGTCAGGTTCACATCCCCTGGTCTATGTGAAAGGGGACCTTGCTTTACCCCTTCTTCTCTTCAGTCGGTCCTGATCTTCCTCTGCCAGACAGGGGGAAGTCAGACAGTACTGCAGTGGGCTGGGAGACTGACTTCAGACCCATGGCGAGATCTGGCAGATGGTTCTTCAGTATCAAATAGTAGGATTTTTAATATGTCAAATTTAAATGTTGCCTGCTGTCTTCCGTGCCATCGCAGATCAGCGTTACAAATTTAAAGATACTCTTGTGGTTCTTGTGCCAATTGGCAAACACTAACTGGAGAATTTCTTAGGGGGAAGGACGCAGGGAAGGTGGGCCAGAAGGAAAACTGGATCTTCATGGTAGTCCTAAGCTAAAACCCGCTGAAGTAAATAAGGGCTCTCTATGAACTTAAATGTGTTCAGTCAGGAAGTCTGAGTGCATTTGTATATGCAGAAGCACAAAAAGAGGCAAACAATCTATCTGCTTGTGTCAGCCTTGCTTTTCCTGAAGATACGTGAATGGCTTTTGCTTTGGTTTTTTTCTTTTTTCTTTTTTTTTTTTTAATTTTAACAAGAATATATGCCCTAGGGGGTGATACAAAGAAAAAAAGTATTTTATCTGGAAATTTTGTTACGGGTTCATTCTCCTGCTCATTAAAAAACCCACTGAGATGTGAAAATTTTCAGCCATCTCATTTCATTTATCTGTGAGCATCCAGACTCCACACTGAGGTCATTAGTATCTCAGGTGTATTACCTCACTGCAGTCTGTTGCTATGGAAATAGCTCCAAGCGTCTTCAGTGCCTTGGCTGTATACTGCACATGCATCTTGGCAAGAAATGCTGTGTACAGGGCAGCAAACTTGAGTTTTAAAACATACTGGTACAAATTTAAATATGTACAGGTATTTCAAATTCTTTACCTGCCTGTAAATCCACCGATACTTGGTGGTGATTTTATGCAGACATATTTCCTTCTTACCTCCCTGATTTTTGTCCCTTCCATTTGTGTGTAAGTGATTTCTGAAGGAATGGCCTATACAGAAAATATATATATAAAAATCATACAAAGTTTTTTCCTCCTATGTGTCTTTCAGATTTCTAGGTATTCTTATGGGTGGCTCCCAGCCATATAGCTATACAAGCACTTCATCTAATACACTACTGTATGTAATAATAGATCAACCTGCAGATAGTGTCACGATCTCCCTGAATTTACTGTTTTGACTTATTCTCTTCATACTAATTATCAGATGGCTTAAACATAGTTAGTTACTCTTCCAGGCTGTTTTGCACCTTTCATTTAAGGATCTTCAAGACCTTTATACAAGTTAAGACTGATTTAAGCTGCTCTTACCTCTCTGAGGGCATATGGAAGAATTATCACGATATTCTCTCTGTTCCAGCTGCAGGCTGCTGACTCTGTGGCTTACAACAAATACCCTTGGCTTAAAGGGGATTGGAACATTTTATGTGCGTGGACTATCTGAGCATGTGCTGTGCCCCCATGACAGCTAGGAAAGGTGACAGACCAGGGTGGCCAATGATCCCAGGCTGCCAAGTGTCCCCTGGAGAGCTATTTGCAGCTGGATTCAAATTAAAGGCAGCTGTGAGGGCTGATGTTAAATTTCTTGAAGACTGACATGCTCTCCTTTCCTTCACAAGCTTCAGGGTTGGGAAAGCCTAAAAGTGACATAAAATAGAGAGGGTTTTTTTTTGTTTCCCCCTCCCCCCCACCCCCATTCCTTACTTTAACTATGAGGTAGCATTCTTCCCATTAACCCAGTGGTGAAAGTTTTAGGTATATTTACTAGAGAAAAGCAGCCAACTCTTGTACGTAGGAGGGAAGCTAGGGCATTAGCAGAAGCGCCTTCTCTGTGGGAGATGTGCAATAAGTCTCCGTTACCTGTGTACTGTCTTTGCCTTTCTGCTCCCATGCTGTTCCCTGTTGCCACTAAAGTTTTGAAGCCCTTCCCGCCCTCCCGCACCCCCCCCGAATGTCTTTCAGAAAACCCCGGACAATGCAGTGAGCAAGACTTATGTTTTTAATCTACCTGGTTTGGGATGCGCAGTGAGCAGCCCCCCTGTCATTCCCTGCTAATTTGATTGTGCTGTAGGCTTATAAACTTCTGTTTGGTACAGCGCTCTGGAGACTTGCTAGCAGCCAGCTAATAATTTCTGTAATCTTATCTCCCAGACTCAGGAGTGTGGGCTATATTCTGTTTCCACCCTTTTCTCAGAACATAATCACTTCCAGTGGGGTCGGACAGATGTAATAGAGAGGCAAATTTCATCTACACAGCTTGACAGACTTCTCAAGGTGGTTCTGTTACGAAACCTGTGTATCAGCGCCCATCAGTGGGTTGAATTAGTACAACAAACAGTTTCCTAGTACACCTGGCTGGCTCTTGGTATAGGTAATTGGCCCACCTAGATCAGCAGGCTGGCTCAAACAGCAGCCATACAGCCTGAGATGATATAAAACCCCGTAAAATGCCCTAGAGCTGAGGTTGGTTTGATACCATAGCAGGCAGAGTGGGAGAGTTCGTAGGATTTCTTTCTAACCCTTGCTAGGGATAGGTTTAGGCTTTGAAGCCGTGAGATTTTATTACCTTGGGTTTTTCCCCTTCCTCTTCATGCACCTAACACACACACGCTTTTCCCCTGATTCTCTTAGGCATAATTGGCTCGACAAGGGGTGGTAAGGATGAAGGGGCAGCAGCAGCACAGAATATCTTTCCTTCTTAACATCCGAGTCCCAATCTTGCTGTTATCCAAGCATATATTTTATGCTTGCACTTGAAAGAGAAGGCTTTTTCAAGCTTTAAAATTCCCTAGAGAAGAAAATACTGGGGTTTTTATTGCCTTCTCTTTTCATTTATCATTTTTAAGATGTGCAGAAATGGAACTCTTGATGAGATCCTCGCCTGATAGCGGCTGGCAGTACTTCGCTGGCTTTGAAGAGTCTCTGCCAAGTTACACCCAATATGATCAGGCTCGTTTTGGAAGGAACTGTGCAAACAAATTATCATGGAGTGAGATGTCGGAGTTTGTGATGATACATAATGTTGCACCTAATATTTAGCAATGGAGTTTGGCTTGGTTTTCGGTGTTCTTGCTGAGTATAACATCTGGTATGATGGAAACTTATACCCACTTTATAAAGTTTAAGAAAAATATTATCAAATTAATTCTGGTGGCTGCTACCTTAAATTCCTGATTTGGTTGGTGGGATGCAGAGTTTTTACTGAGATTGTAAATAGAAGGCATTGGTATCATGCTTATTGCAGTTGATCAAGCTATACGTGGCCCCAAGGGACAGTTAACCCATATCACCCCCAAAAAAAGGAGGAAAAAAGTTAAAAAAAAAAAAAAAATTAAAAAAAAAAAGAAGAAAAAGGAAAGAGAGCCGTGTCTGCTCCCAAAATGCTGACTGTAAAGCCCTTATCTGTAAGCATTTGTTATAGACTAGAACTATGCATTAATAGGAATTCCTTCCATGAAGAAGCACGCCCTTCCTGGGGCACGTCTTTCACTGCCAGTATCTCGCAGTGAGTGAAAACGACAGGCAGTGATGGAGGAGAGAATCGCCAGGACTGAACGAGAGCTTTTGTTTGTTGGTGAAATGCTGCTTGTGAGGAAATCCTCAGGAGTTTGGCGCTAAAGTGTGTGGGTGCCAGGGTGTCGTGACTTCTTCCACTAACTTTTGTGTTGATGTATAAACATGCAACTCTGCCAAGTATAAACTTTTCTTTTTTTTTTGTTTTAATAAGGATTGGGGGGGGGGGGGCAATGCCAACTACTGCAGGTGTCACTAATGTTGATTAGTAGCAGTAATTTTTTGCCCAAGCAAAGAGGACCATCATCTTCCAGGATCTTTGCCTTTATAGTTGCTTCATAGAGCTGTAAATAATTATATTAAGTACCTACAGGAGACAGTCATGCCAAGCTCCTGCTGGTGCTGTTGTCAGTGGAGGTATACCATTGTAGGAAATGGTGGGCATTTGCATTTCCTTTGCAGCAAAAAGCTCTTGCATAGACATATGCTATTTACAGACATCACTGAAAAAAAAAATTACATTTAGAACAGACTAGAATGAGAAAAGTACAGAGTTTGCCAGCAGGAATTCATGAAGCCCATGTATTACTGGTTTTATTGACAAAGACATTAAGAAGTGACAACTGACTTCAAGGAAATTAATTTTGGATCCTCAGAGATGAGTTAAAGGCTAGTGACATGCAAGGATTAGGCACTGAACACCTTATAATGATGTGGACGTCTATTTTTCTGTCTGTTTATAGCTTACTATATGCTTGCCACTTTCCAGTCATATTGGTCTATCCCACGCAAACTTGTATCTGAGAAAAGCTATGTGCAAGAGAGAAAATAACAGACTGAATATCCTGTCTCCAATGTCAAATGTCTTGGAAATGGATCAACCTGATTCTATTTTTATTTTTATGTTTAAAATGTGTCATATTTACTTATAGAACTATACTGTATTTTCCTTCTTTTTTGCCACAGAAGAAAAGCCAAGATCTAAACAAGAGTTTAAGGAAGGGGAAAAACCCTCCCTTCTTTACCAACACTGTAAATTTCAATTACAGAAGTGTAGTCAGATCAAGTGCAGGGCCATTCATTTCCTTCAGCTGTCAGTTTTGCAGTTTTTTGTTTATGCTTGCTAGGGATGAAGAATGCATCCATTTTTTAAGAACTGTGTATAAACCACTAGCATATTGATCTGTGGGGTATTTTTACATTAAAATCTTCACTGAAGACACGAGGACAAAGAAGAACTCAGAATCAGGCCCATAGCCAGAAATATGTAAGAACTTAAAAGCCAAGCAGAATAATTGGATCTTTGCTAACAAACTGACAGAAACTGTCATAGATAATCAGATTAACATGGCAGAAAGCCCTGAAAACAGTGACAAAGTAATGTTCATTTCTTACCCACAGGAAACTTCGAATTTAACGAGCCAAAGAACAGGCTAGCTGTGCATAATGCCATTATCAAAGCCAAAGTGATATTCACTGTCACACCTATATCTCTCTCTCAAACCTTTTGAAGAAATGGAAGACCTGCAAGTGCTTTCCAGAGGAACCTCATTATTCATCCCCATGCCCAAGGAGTGTGCTGCGTGCCTTTCCCATTGCCACCCTTCACGGCCACGTCTGCCTGCTCAGTTGCCCCTCTCATTTTGCAGAGGAGCTGGTGCGCTGTGGTCACAGCCAGAGCTGGACTGCAATGGAAGGTGATGGCCATCTGAACCTCCTCTTGGCCTGGCGTATTCTGAAATAACTGTAAAAAGCGGCAAGTGTTTATTCAGTATTTTTTATCATGGCCAAGTGTGTCAGAAAAGCGTTCTCCCAGAGCTGTTGTCTGCTGATAAGATACGTATGCAAAGGACTTGCGTGACCTATTTGATTGGGCCTTTCATAGTCAAAATTAAAATTCGCTAGTGAAGAAGAAAAGGGTAAAAAAGCAGCAAAGAGACAAACATAAGCCTATTTCCAAATCCTTCCCCTTTAGATATCCAATATAGTGATAGCAAAATCCTAATTCTCCAAATGTGTATTTGGGGGCTTTTAATGTGTGAAGAGACTTCTTCTTTTTAAGCCTGGGCTTTGTGGAAACCTGTGTTCCATTTCTTCAAACCGCGTCTGTTGTCTTAGGCAAATCGCTTTAATCTTCCCCTGCCTCAAATCTCTATGGTGTAACACAGATAGATTAAGTTTACTGCAGATATCCAAATTATCAATGGCACAAACCCTCCAGGAAAAGACTCCTTTGATCTTGCAGTAAGAAGAGCCCTACTGAAGCTAATGAGAGTGAACATGCAGGATAACTGCTGCTGTAGGTATAATAAAGCTACCACCGAGGTGGGAGGGAGAGTAATTTTTCCTCTGCATCTAGATTGCATTTTGTTGGTGGAGGGAAGGTGGAAATCCAAGTGGATCCAGGTCTGCATCTATGAAATGTCAGTACGTTTTTGTCAGGCTGCTTACGTATGCATCCTGCTATCCCTGCATTCCTCGTGAGTATATAAGCCATCCTCCTCCAGCGACCCAGCAAGGAGTAATTACCTCTCCTCCACATCGTTTAATCATGCTGGTATTTTACATGGCACAGCTGTGTTGCACTTGCTGCTGCTGGCATTAAATGTGCCTTATGGCTTTCACCTCAAAAAGGGCTGATCCTGCAAGTGTAGCCTGCCCTCCTCGCTGAGAAGTGCCGGCTGGCACTCCGGGTGACATCTCCCAGCTCAACTGCAGGTCATGGGGCCAGGTCCAAAAATTGGTTGGTTGAAACCTGTGGCCTGTGTGGTGCAGGAGGCCGGCTGAGGCCAGAGTGCCTCTAAGATGATCAGTCTGTGCAGCCCTAGTGCTGAGGTGTTCAGGATTGCCCAGACTGAAACTGGAGTCCCTTTTAGCAAAGATTATTCCTGTGAAATGGTACTTTAAGAGTGGAGAGCATCATAAAGTTGCAGGATGTTATTGGATGTATTTATTTTCCTAGCTCTCTGTTGTTAATCTGTCTAAATTATTTTGATGGAGGCTTGTTAAGTGCTGCTTTCCTGTCCTTTGTCATGCTTTCTTTATATTCTATCTGAGTGCAGTAGGGAAGATGCTAAGTATATGGCCATAACCTTTTGTTATGGTTAGGCACGCTGTTCAAAAATAATCCCTGAGACTAGAGATGGTGTGAAAGAATTTTCTTTTCTATTTTTCTCTATGCAGTTACTTTTATTCTTGATTGATGGGAGGTCCCTCGTTAGTCATCAGTAGAGTTACAGCACCATAGAATAATTTAAACAGGAAGGGATCTCTGGTGGTCATCAGGTCCAACCCTCCATTTAAAGCTGGGAATTTTGTAGAAATTTTGTAGAAATTTTGTAGAAATCATGAACTTCTGGTTAAAAAACAGAAATGGAACTTTGAAGATGTGCATTAACTTTTCTTCTCTGCCTTAGGTTTCTTTCAATAATCTCAGTCATATTTTTTATAGTAAAAGACCTAAAGATACTTTACTGTCTAGGTCCTTTTATACTGTTTGCTACTTTGCTCAGCTAACGCTTCCTTTTCCTGCATTTTGTCTGTCTATTATTTATAATAATCAAACTCCATTAGGGGAAGGACTAGTTGTTAGTCTGTACAACATCTAGTGCATTTGAATCTTGATTGTGGTTATGGATATGTAACAATACTCTTCAAAAAAGATGACACCACCACCTGCAGACAGGTCTTTCGTAAGGATGCTAGATACTAATTTTCTATGACAGGACTGTAGTACAGGATGTCCAGCATCAATCATAAAATGTTCTTTCTTGAAGCAATGAACTTTGATAATAAATTAGTCACCACTGTCTCTTGTACATGAAAGAAAATGAATGTTAATCATGGTAGTGAATAATGACCCCAGGATGCATCTTATGGAAACAAATGTATGTTATTTTGTTTGCTTCAATAATGGTCATATTTGCCTCAATAACAAAACACAAAATGCTACAAAATAAGCCTGCTGTTAGCTGCTTGTCTGCTACCCATCAGTGGTTCGTTACTGCATTGTGGTGGTGTTATGTACAAAAGCATGTATAAAACATATTGGATCCCTACCTATGTTGAACACTTAAATGAAAAACGTGCGCCAAGGCAAATACAGGCAGCTTGTCAGGCAGAGGTAGAGCCCCCTTTAAACATGTACAGGTTCAAACAAGCTTTTTTAATAAGCAAGCTCTTGTAATTGCAATTTTCATCAGCTACTGACCTGGCTCCATTGCAAAGCAGGGGCTTCTCTACAAATTGCTTTGTGGACCACAGGTCTCTTGTTCTAGGCTTGTCTTCCCTCCGGCAGAGGGAAAGGCATGTCAAGGCCCCTCAGCGCAACAAGGAGTCATAGCATTGATGCTGCAGGCCTGCCTGTGCGTCAGCAAGTATGTTCCAAACTTGGCAGAAATTGAAATATCGGGAACCTGTGGGGTCACCCTCATATCCTGAAGTTCAACTGGCCTGCTTACTGGGTTGATATGTCATATACATCAAAGTTTTACAGAATAAATTGACAATGCCAAAGGGCTTGCGAATGACCTTTTAAGCAATCCTAGCCATCAGTGCAGGCTGAAGGCTTACAGTCAAGGACTATGAACTATTTTGGTTCGTTTTGACTAGCATAGATCATTAATGTAGTATGTCAAGAACTGTATGTGAGCTTTTGTTTTGGTAAAGTTTTATTTCTGTTCTCTGACATTACTTTTGCTTTGGACTAGTGTGTAGCACGCAGGTCAGTATGTGAACTAGCTAGGGTTAGATCTTTTCAGGCTCTGCCTACAGCAGGAAAAATAGGTTTCAACTTCCTAATTACAAAAAAAAAAAATCATGTGGAATCTCTTTCTCTGTTTCATATTTTCAGATTTTGGGGGATTTTTACATGCATGCACTCTGGGTACTTAAATGGGTGAGCTTGTGCTAGGTGCTGTTCATACACAAATACAGAGGCAAGTTCTGCCTCAGAGATCTACCTAGGAAAGACAAAGCCAGGCTGCTTGGTCAGCAGTATTGCAGCTGCAGGTGGCTGAAGATGGAGTGATGCCGTGATATGAGCTGACAGGACTAAGCAGATGTGCAGCGTAGCTTAACTATTGGATGCAGGGGGAGAACAGTATATGCCACCAACATAAACATCTATTTTCAGAAAATCCGATTAGCAGCAAGAAAGGCTAGCAAAAATAAAAAACACAGAGATCCACTATGTGAGTGGGTGGGTTTTGTTGAGGGGTTTGTTTTTTTTTTTTGGTTTAGATTCAAAGACGTGGCATGATGCTTCCTACGCAAACAGCTGTGTGCATATGTGCCTCAAATTTAGCTTTATTTTAAGAATAATTTCTTGGGATATTTTTTTTTCTCCTTCATCAGAACTCTACTTAGACATGTATCAATTTCAAGAGACTTTCACTGAAAAAATTTACTGGGTGCAAAATGAAATCCCTAGTTTTAAAGAGAGACTGATTCTGGAGGAGGAGTATTTTAAGGACCTGAGCGTCCATCTGAGATGTGCAACCCTCAGGTCCTCCGCCTGTTTCAGCAGGCTGCCACTTTACAAGCAAATGCCCTAAATTATTGATGGTTTCGTGATGGCGCTCTCAGCCTTTCAGTTTGGAGTTGCCACAATCTGTGTTTATAATGTGCATTGCTCCAACATAAGAGCGACTGACCTTGTAGCCTGGGAATCAAGCCCCTTGTGTGGGATGCTGTGAGCAGAAAGACCTGAACTCTAATTTTCCACCACTCATCCCTATTGTTTTGACTATAAGATCAATTTCTTTTAGGCCCTGTTAAAATGTATATACACAGAAAGTGATGACTCCAGTAGATGAAACATATGAAACCTACACCAAAATAACAAGTTCAACTGCAGTTAAAGTCAACAAGAACTTGTCAAATGGGAATGTCTTACCTTTCCACCTCCTTCCCTTTCTTTTAATCTGGCTTTTCTTCCTTTCCCTGCTGCCGTCTTCCCTTCCTCCCACCTTGTGTTTCTTGTCTTCCATGGAAAATGTTGCAAGCCCTGTTTCATCTTGGTGAAGAACAGGGGGAAAAAAAAAATCTCAATTCCTTTCTGCAAGATGAAAGAACAATGTCCCGTCACTTTTATTGATGTTCATGTCAGGCAAAAACTAAAGGACCTGCATATTTAGAAAGCAAAACAGATTGTAATTGGTACTCCCACTAGATGCAGTAATCTTTGAATGCTGCCAAGCATTCAAAGATTCAAAGTGCTTAGAAAGGTGAGAAATTCTTTCCTAACACTTGTGGATGAAAAATGCAAGGAAATAAAATAATTCTTGGTGTGATTCTTATGAAAATATCCAGCAATTTTAGTAACAGTGGAGAGAAAACAGAGCGTAAGGGAAGAAGAGGAGCACAGAAGAAAAATAGCCTGTTAGAAAGGAAGATATGATTATGCCTTTTAGCAGTGTCAGTGCTGGCATAATTAAGCTGGTGTAAGGCCTGGTTTGTGAGCAGTTATTACAGCAGAAGCGGTGTTTTCTTTGTACCAAGTCTGATTCCTTACCGATGACTTATTAATGCTTCCACTCACTTTGCAGAGGTGGAAGCGGCTGCATAAAGTCCCCACCAGCAGAGGTGGGTGAAAAGCATGAAACGGGTGCTGGGGAACAGTGAACAGAATTGCAGAAAGAGTGAATTATTAAGTCAGCAAACTTTTAACACCTTATTTTAAATTGGCTGGCAAGATTTGGATAGTTCAGGGGATGATTAATCTAGCAGACTCTGTCTGCAAAGCAGGGGCTTTGGCAGCCGCGCAGGCTTTGGGTTTCCCCCACTTCCCTTTCATTGCCACCCTGGTGCCACAGCGAGACCTGACACCACTGCTTGCCAGCCTTTGCTTTGAACAGCATCGTGAAGCTGGTTACTCTTCCCTTCCTTCCCAAGGCTTTTCCTTCCCTGTGTGTTTTTCCTTTAACCCAGATCAGTTTAATGGTTGGGTTCAGAGCAGGGCCCCAGAGTGGTCTGCCTTGACAGGACTGTGGGGTGGAGGGGGTGGGCGATGCCGGGAGGAGGGCAGCAAGGAGCAGCAGTGCCACAGGAGCACCCTGATCATGGCACTGTGGCCTTGGAGCTTCTCCACTGGCTGCTTTGTATAAGGTAGCGGTTTCGCAGATTTTCCTTTGGTGCTGGCTAGAGCCGTGCTAGGAAAGCAGCCCCTTTTTGCACCCCCCCCATACCCTCCACCTGCTTATTCCTGCCTACACCCCCAGGCCATCCTGTGCCTGTGCCTTCATTGGTGTGGCTACACTGAAAGGGAGACTGGGGGAGAGTTTCAAGTTGGAAATAACCACTTTGAGTGATGCAATGTGATGTGTGAGTATTGTGCCTCCAGGCCATGGCATGGTCTCTCCTTGTTTATCATCATTGCTGGTATAATTGTAATTTGTGCCACAAGAGAAAGGGCCTCCTTATGTCCAACCTCTGTCCTTTTCCAAGTGGCTGAATAACACATCCCTAGAGCTACCACCCGGCTCAAACTTCAAAAGTCTTGTTATAAGCTTGTGGAGCCCATTAACTGATCATTTCCTCAGAGAAGAATATTAGGATTGTTTCCAGGAGCGTCTGGCGCTATCTTGGCTTTATCTTACCCTGAAACCTCAGATACATCCAGTAACTGACTATTCAGAGAGGAAACTCATCATCTTTCCCACTACCATGCAGCTTGAAGTTTCTCCTCTCCAAGGAGATGGCTCAGTGCAGAAGGGATGCCACATGGGGAGGAGGAAGACTAAGAGGGCTTCCTCGGGTCTGAGGATGGTGAGAGCAGTGAGAGGGTTGGCAGAGGGCAACTGGATCACAGTTCCTGCGGAGTGTCCGTCTGGGGTAGGTCAATGCAAATGAATAACAAGTAGGGCCCCTGAAATGTCAGGAGACAAAGAGGCTGTCTCTTTTCTCTCTTGAAGCCACTGAAAACCTAAAGTCCACAGCTCCTTCTTGCCTCAGCACCTGCTTTAGGAAACCCCTCTCCTTTTCCCTGCCTCGCAGTGCTGCGGCGCAGAGGTTGTGAGAGCGGCTGATGTCCTCCACTTTCCTGAGGCATAAAATGCAGCAGCCTAGAACACAAGGCAATCGGGGCCACTGCAGAAGCACTGAAATTAGTTTGCAAATGTGTCAGTTCATGCATTTTTTAACAGGTGTCAGAAAGGGTGGCTGTCATTTCAAAAGGCATTTAATTGGCATTGCAGTTTGTCTTTTTTTAATTGCGCAAAAATGCAGTGAGAAGGAAAACTGTGAGTGGGAGATTAAATGGGACAGTCTGTCTGCGATAAAATGGAGTTTACTTAATGAAATCTGCTCAGAAGTTGCTAAAATTTTGTCATTTGCTTTATCTCACCATTTAGTTTCTGGAAAGAGGGGAGAAAGTGGGTATGTTCACATAAAAAATAATTTGTTAGTATTACCTTCTGTAGATGTCTAATAGGCTGATGTTAAGGTAGAGTTCCTGGCAGAGAAATGGTTGACTCACAATGGCTTTAAGTTTGCTTACAACTTCTGCACAGTAAATTCAGGAATTCTTTGAATGCTCAGCATCCGTGTGTGTAATATCCGAATCCATGTGCTGACTTCTGAAATGCACTTGCTATTCAACAGCACGAAGCAAGACTGTAAAAACTAAGGAACATGAACCTAATCCCTGGCTATTATAGTGATATATTCCCTACTGTTTGCAAGGGAAATCCATAGATCTGTGACTCACCAATTTGCAAAGTACACATGGACTTCAAGAGACAAATTTGTGATGGTACCCAAATAAATATAGCTACCTGCACTATAGGGTTGATGTCTACACTCCACGTGTGTTTTAATGCCTAATTTTTAATCAGTGAAGTCCTATCATTTACCTCTATTATGAGTTCCTGCTCATGTTTCATCTGAAAAGCTCTATGCAGCTTTTAATTAATTTTATGATTCAGATACTTTCATGCAAAATTTGCTTTCTGCAAAATATTTTCTTGCATTGACTAAAAATCATTATTCTGCAAGCTACTTTCTTGGAAACTTTAGATATTTGCTGAAATATGAAATAGCTACAGTGACATTTAAAGCACTCCCCCCCCCCAAACTAGATACCGATACCCCCCTGGGAAAAATTGTAAGATATTTGTCCCTCTGAAATTCACCCATTACTTTGGTGAGCGATCATCTCAAGTTCTTTCTACTAAAATTTTGACATTAGCTACAACAAAACAATTGTTAATGACACATTATTTGTTTTATGGAAGTATCCAACACACAGGAGCCTGTGCAAATATGCACTGAAAACTGTCTTATTCTTAGGAAGATAGAGAAGGCAAGCACAGAGAAACACAAAGAAGCATAGCTCTGAGCAGATAGCGACGAGCTAGTTTTAAACCTTATCTTTCAGTTGAGTTGTTATAGCACTTAGTTTATAGTGCATGTATTTTCTTTCCTCAGCTTCTTGCAGAGGATGTTTGTTGGACAGAATATAAATTTATAAATTGAAATCTGGCTGAGATTTTGCTCTGGGCACCCAGCCGGCTATGGGAAGTTGCATGATTTTCAACCACCAGCGTGTTCTCTGCTCAGGGCACTCCAGCAGCTTGTGGGAGCTGCTCTTGAACTGTATAGCGCTATGCTACAATTTGGGCCAAAGCCCAAATTATGCCCTGGATGGGCCTGGCCCTTTGGGTGCCCCATCTGATACGTGCCATATTCCAAACTCTGACTCTTGCTGATAAAGAAAATGGCACTTCTCATTATTTAGGGCTAAACCCTGAAATCCATCTGCAAGTCTCACACCCAGCTTAGCTTTGGTGAGATTCTTCCCTGACTCAGCTTGTTGGGTTTTGCCCTTGGGGAGTGTTTTTTTTTTTCAGTATTTCATCCAGACTGTGGTGTTTACTCTTCCACAGAAGGAAACCTATAAATGCAGGTGGAATTTCCATAGCCCTCACCTGACAAGCAGCACATAATGAGTTGGGTTAATGATACTGCTTCCTCGGGAGCAAAATGGAGACTTTCACTGCTGCAGTTGGTAATTAGGGATTTCAGCTGTTCTGCACAGAATGAAGTTGAGCTGACAAAAAGGTAATTACACTGCAGTGCATTAAAAAGCAGGTACTGCGTGTATAATTACTGGAGACTTCGCGTGTGTGTGTTTTCTTAACTTCATAGTCATCCCCTAACAACAGAACTGGGGACGGCTGGCGCAGGGTGCTTGCCAAGAAAAGCAAATTTGGAGAGTTATTACAAACCAATGTTTTCCTGTGTTCAAAGCCAAACTTAACAAATGCTCACTCACTCCTGAGAGGGGGAGTAAGGAATGGAAAGAGAACCAGAGAGCTGAATTTCTGAAAGAAATTAAAGGAGTTTGTTTATGTCTGCGTGGTGATGTTCTGCCCCTGCTTTACCACTACTAATAACACAGCAAAATGGCAGTATATGAAGGAGTCTCGGAAGGCCTTCAGTATTGATTTCCATGTGGGGTTGTCTCCCGTGCAGTGGCTGTCTCTATGGAGCCGGGCTGGAGCACCCGTAGCCACTGCATTAGTGCTTCGAACTGCAACAGCAAAGCTGTGCAGAGGTGGGTGTCCCCAGCCCAGGCTGCACCACCTCTTCATGTTGCCCCTCTGCTGCAGGCCTTGTCCTGTGGGGGAGACTGAGAAACACCAGCATTTTAGTGATGGATGTTGTTAGTTATCAGAAGCACTCTTGTCTCTTGTGGCCTTTTGGTTTTGACATTTAATCTGTTTAAGTTTGCACTGGATCTTCCTTTATCATTTGGTATATGCTATCTGATGTCTTCATCTCTGTCGCATCCCCAGCTTCCGCGTGACAGCAACTCCCTCCCCAGCCCTTCTCCCTTTGCCTTTATGTGGACAGCTCTGCTCCCACTGCCAGGAGGGGCAATTCTCTTTCTCCTCTCCTCCTTTCCCTCCCCATCTCTTGAAAGGGTCAGGAACATAACAACAGCCCTTTTCATCTCCAAGATCATTTATACATAGGGCATCCTTGCCCATGCAGAGCTGCTGGTGTAGCCGAGAGGAAAGGCCATCTGTGTCAGAAACAACAGTCATTTTCTGTGAAGATTAATTTGGAAGTTCCCATTGACAGGACCCCTTTGGTCCTGTGTGGCCGCCAGCAGGAAGGCTGTTCGGCGTTAGTCTGACAGCTTACCTCCTGGTGCAGTGAGTCCTGGGCCAGGGCACTGGGCTGCCATGCCACACTGTCACCCCACTTCCCTCTAGCTTGGCAGCTTATGCATAACCTGTCCCTCTGGTTTTTAAATTGCTGGAACAATCAAGCCAGAGATTGGTTTGATGGAGAAATTCATGGCATTTGTGAGCATATTCAATGTATATTCATTTTCTTGCAGAGCCAGGGCGGTGTAGCCTCTCAGACCATGTGGAAAGGTGAGGAGCTCTGGGCTGGGTTTCCTCACCAACTGTGATCACTGACCTGAAGTTACCTCCTTGATGTTTTGCATTAGAAATGTATGTATTAGAATGTAGAATAAATTCAGCAAGTTAAACACCGTTAAAGGAGCCCAGCTGCTGGCGAAAGGGTGCTCAGCAGGACGCCAGGCATTGCTCTGTATCCCCACCCCAGCGAGCACGTGCTGCATCTCTGAGCAGGAAGAGAGGATGAAGAAACATCCCTGCCAGTTCCCCAGGCTTTCAGTGTGCATACAGAGATGATCAGGAGTGACTGCATCTAAATTAAAAGGGAATGTGATGATAATGCTCTGGTATCATGATGGGTGCTTCATCCATACCTGGATAGATCAAATTAGCCTTGCAAGACACCACACAGCAAAACACTTCTAGGTACAATACATAGAAAATGAATTCGTAGTTGCCTTCTGTAGATAAGTTGAGGGCATTAGACCTTGGAGATCACAATTTGTATTGTTCATCCTCTTTTATCATACAGGTGTGTGAAGGTGAAAGAGAGGGTTAGTCTTCAAAGACACCACACCTGACCGGGGAGAAATTCCTAGGGGAGTTATACTTCTCAAGCATGAGTTTCAGGTGAAGTTATCACTTCAAATATGAGCAAAGAATGGAGATGCCAACATCCTACTTCTGTATCTGAAAAGCTGCTAAAGATTTTTTTTCGCCACGTATGCAGGGAGAACAGCAAATACTAGTGCGATGCCTTAGAAGGGAATTTCTCTCCATATACAGTACACACTTAAATGCAGAGAAAATAATGGACTTAGTGAAATGCTTACTTGGCGGTATCCCTCAAACTTCCCCAAAAACCTAAAAGCCAACACTGGAATTTTATAGCCTCAAAGAAAATAATGCTGAGTGGCATGCTGCAACATAAAAATATGCAAAATGTTCTCATGATATAGATACAAGTGTAAAATAAATTCTTTTTCTGTGTAGCCAAATACATCACAAAGAAGTAAATACAATTTATTGTTGATACACGAACCTCTCCCAGGGAGAGTAATTTCCACCTAAGGAAAAGCCCTGCTCTATCATTAGCAAAACAAGAGTAACAGTGAATGCAAATGAGGTCATCTTTTTACTGATGGTCCAAATTGTGAGTCTGCTGCTGTCATTGTGGCAGTGAGCATCCTGCCTGAGCGAGGAGCCCCAAACTGCATTCTGAGGTGGTGGCACTAAGAATAAGGGAAGTCTGCTCATGCTTCGCGTCCTAAATTATTAATCTAGCTCCTCCTGCCTTTTTAAAATTGTAACATTATTTCTGAGGTCTTAGGGCAGGCAGGTTTGCTCTGCCACCTGGAAAACCTCAGTTTCTTTCATGTTCTTCCCTCCGCCCCCCCTTACAAAAAACCCTCTTCAAAACCCTGGAGATTTTCATAACCAGCACTAATAAGCTACTCCCAGTTGTATTTTCTTGATTACAAAGCAGTTACATAGTAATTCCATGGCTCTTTTGACATAGGAAGTACTTTTCATACTAGTCTGCATTGTCTCTAATGTTAAATCCAATTTGCACGTGCTCAGATACAACGTTGTCCAAAAACAAGACTACTGGAAATTGGATTCTTAATAGAGCAAAATGCTTGCAGCAGAATAACTAAGATTATATCTGCAGTTATCACTGTAGTTTTTACGTCTTAATAATGGAGGGATCATTGCTAATAAAAACAAGAATGCAGTTCTACATGACATGATGTAAGGCTCGTGGAGATGCTGTTTACTGTATCTGGCATAGTTATCTGAAAACTATCCAAAATGTTTAGTGCAGTATAACATGATGCTTCTGATGGCATCCTGACAGCCCTGTTGTCATCCAGTGAGGGTAGCGGTGTTGGGGGATAGGGAGCGCTTTGATTAGACAGGAGGGAACGAGATGGTGCTGATGAAATTCCTCCAGATCAATAGGTCCTGGGTTAAATATAGCCATGAGATTTGCTGTTTCAGGGTCTCTGCAGACTTGGTTATCTTGCACTGCATTGATTTTTTTTTTCTCTAGACACGTTCTCAACTATTTCCTGACCATGAGAGTTTATAAAATCTTTTTTTCTCCCTCTCTTTTTAGCAAAAGCTTAACTTTTAGTGCAATTATACAACAGTAGCTGATGTCATGATGTGTCCTGGGCCATAACAGCTTGCCATAGTCTAGCAGCAGACTTAGTTCAGAGGATTTAGGGGGGGAAAAAGGCACAGAGTTTTAAACAGTTGTTATAAGGAACAATCACCAGGTCCCCTTGTTTTTTCCTTTGCCTTTTTGTCACTGTCATGATGGAACTAGAGCCTTGGTTACTACCACTCTGAGCCATGGTTCTTTAAATCCTGTTTGCAGTCCAGGACATGAAGGTCACCAGGGTTTGATATCATGTTAAATGCATGGAGCCTGGGGAAAAGCTAAGAATGATACAAGTGCTTGATTGCACATTTTTCACTGTGCTAGCTCCTTCCTTGTGTTGAGGGCACTGAAGTTGCAGTGCTCTGTGCGACTCTGCAGACCTGGACCTTGGGGACAGGGTGACAAGACATGTCAGGCTCATGTTGCACACTGGCCATGTTTTATGACAACCCCATTGCTACTCATGCCTGAGTGCAAAACTTTCACCTTCCCTTAAATTGTTGCTGATTTTCCCCAATGAAGTTAATTCCAGGAGCTTTCCCATGGCTTGTTTTATGTGGACTGTCTGAGGGAGAACAGGAGGAGATCAAATTAGGTTTTCCTGCTGGTTATTATAGATATACTTCCAGCCAAGCAGCCTTGAATCTTTCCTGTGAGCAAGACACATTTATGTTTAACAGTTGTACAAAAGAGTGAGGATTCCTCACCAAAGGCAGTACAGAAAGAGGCACTTGCCACTCCTCAGTAAGAGCTGGTATGTGGTTTAAACAAACTGGTCCCTGCTAATTCTGAATTTCTCTAGAGATGGATTTTCACCCTTCAGCAAATGTGGAAAAAAGAGAATATTACACAAAACAAACTTTCTTTTCTTAACATCCCTAGTTCTTCCTAGATGTCTTTCTGCTGTCTCTGGGTAGTTTAGGTTCATTTCTATTGGAGATCTCCATTAAAGGTTATAGGGTTCCTTTGTCACAAATGAATGCAATTTCACCAATAATTTTCGCTCTGGGCTAATAAAAAACAGCTTTTGATGGATCCTATAATGACATCCGACTGCCTGGTGTTATGACTCTGCAGGCTGTTTCTAAGCTGTGTTTTTCTCTTCAAAAAAGCTGCCACAAATTTGGAAAAGGCTTAGGAAAAAAGGTATGAGAGTGACGTGAGGCTTGGGGAGCATGCCTTATAGTGGGAGATTAAAGAAGCTCGGTCTAGTTAGTTTATCCGTGGGAAGGGAAGGAATCAGTTTGATTATGGTCTAGAAGAACCAACATGGAAAAGAGACTTCTGATACTACATAGCATTTTGATCTCCATATTTTTTATTCTGTTAGATCAGAGGATTGATGCTGAGTTTAATAAGAAAAAAAATTACATTATGGGTAATTAATCTCTGTAGCAATTTAGGGAAGTAATTGATTCTTCCTCCCTTGTAAGTCTTTAATTCAGTAATACCTACCTCTTTTATACATGTTTTTCTTTAATATATTATAAGGCAATGAAAAATTGATACAGGTGATGCCAAGACTGGGAATCTGTGTAAAAGTGTGTTATGGCTCAAGCAGGTGTTTTAGGCTTAACTTAAGAGAAATACGTTGGTGTTCTGTGGCCTGGGTTATGTCAAAGGTCAGAATAGACAATGAGAACGCTGCCTTCTTGCCTTACAAAAATAAATCTGAGAATATGATCAGTTAGTAAAGTAAGCTGTTATGAATCAAGGGGTGCTACTAAGCAAAGAAATATGTAGTAAA
The DNA here is from genome assembly GCA_013401315.1 of Balaeniceps rex. Lineage (NCBI taxonomy): Eukaryota > Metazoa > Chordata > Aves > Pelecaniformes > Balaenicipitidae > Balaeniceps > Balaeniceps rex. Next base: position 120,177 of record VYZW01004330.1, read on the forward strand.
CATGTACATTAGGAGAGAAATGACCAAATCAAGGGTTTTCCTCAGGAGATATGTCCCTGTCTTGTTTCCTTCCATCTTAGCAAACCTTGTCAATTTGAATGACTGGTGGTATTGAACTGATAATGGCCAATTATGCTTTATTGGCTCCATTAACATATGACAGTTGTGCAGAAGTAAAGTTCACAGGCTGATGCTGGTTATCCCGTCAGAGAAAGGCTGGTTAGCCTGATGATTCTGCAGAGATTGATTAAGCAATGAGTCTTGACAAGGCTTGCAACATCACTGCAAAATAATCAGACCTCTGGGAACTTTTAAGATTACCAGCACGAGCCTTGGATTCCCATGGGTGTATTTATCACATGGGATCCTCACCATAGAGTGGCTATTAATACACAGTTGTTTGCATTAGAAATATTTTGCTGCTACTGATCAGGTCCCTTGGAAGATTCATCTGGTCTGTTTGATTTGCTATCAAAAAAGCCAGTAAAGCCACACTGCTGACTTTAAACCTCTGCTTCTTATGCTTAATATTGCTCCTTGTCTGCACCCAGGTACAAACAGAAGCCCCCATGCTACCTATCTCATCAAATTTACACCGGCAAGTAAAAAAATTTGGCTCTAGCAGTAGGGCTGTCAGGGATCAGTGGCTTAGCACTGATGACCTATTTCTCCTTATAAAGCAGTCAACAGGTGAGGAGCTGTCCCATAAATGACCTAAATAAATTGATATACCCTGTCAGTGACAGCTTGTTTTCCATGCTCTGCCAGAGACAAGAGTTTTCCATGACTTTTTGGTGCAAATCTTTTTTACAAACTCAGTCTATTTCTTGCATGGCAGAGAAAAAAAAAAGAAACAGTCTTCTCTACCGATGGCAGGAGACAGAGACTTCCCAGAAGCATGCCACAGCTGTGGGCTCTGCTTGCCAGAGTGGGACAAAAAGGACTGCCTGCTTACACCTTCATGTAGATCTGTCACCCATGCAGCAACGTTGCCGCTCATGCTTTTTTTACCTTTCACTCTCTGCCTGTGCTTGTTTACCTGGTCTGCCCTACGCTCTTGTCCGAGGGAAGATGAATATCATCTTAGTTACTGAAAAGTTCACGTGCTGCTAGAATCCAGTTTCTCTGCTCATTTTTACACCTTTAAGAGCAGAATAAAATAGCAGAAGTGAAACCATCAGTCTTCATGTAGGCTGATAACATGTTGCACGAGGAACGTTCTTGGCAGAGCTTGATTAGCTTAAGCACAGGGTCATGTTAATTTTACCTCTGTGGCTCTTGGATGAAGCTAGGCTACATACAGGCAGCCCAAAGCCTGGGCAAACCAGTTTCCCATCTGTCTGCAAAAAACCTCTGTGGACATACCCCAAGTGATTCAGGCTCTTTCAATTAAAAAAATAATTGGGATTAGCAATTAGCTCTTTATTTCAGTGGGCTTTGGCTGTGGTTTGAAGGCATGTCCCTATGCAGTACCTGGGAGATACCTGAAATAGATATGAATGAACTGCTTCTCAGCAGCACTAATGAGGCTCTGCAAAGTGCTGCTCTGACGTGGCTGCACTGCTGTGTTCCCCAAGTGCCCTGCTTTGTCCTGTCTTGTGTAGATGCTTCTTGGAGTACAGTGCAGGAAGTAAAAGCCCTATGTACATAGTCCTCATTCATGCAAATAATGCTGTTGTCATCACTGAAAAGATTTGCGTGGTGTAAAGCTTGAAGTTTGATCCGTCTTTTCTCCTAATTTAGGATTTTTGTTTAGCTCTTCTAGGAGAGTTTCCAGTTGGGAGGAATGAATAGGACAACAGACAGAGATCTGAATTTTCCAAAAGCTGGAATGAAAGTCTTCTCAGCTTAATAGCTGATTACTTCTGCATACTCCGTCTGCGTGGAATCTCCCTGGGTGGATCAGGCAATACCTGTAGACTCAAACTACAAACTTTTGGCTTGTGTAGACACAGGTATTTGCACACAAAAGGAAAAATCTTAAGAATCAAATTTGAGAATCTTGCTCACTTCATATACAGGGTTTTTGGTTGTCTTTTTGTTTTTTGGTTTTTTTTAAATGTCCATAGTAAAGAAACTGAGAGGGGAACTGAGAAAACAGGCTGTAGAACACAGATATTAGAGCCAGTTTAGCAGCTTAATCTGATTCAAAGAATAGAATTTAGCAGTATTTCAAGACACTATTGCTTTGACTGGATTTAAGATAGTTTTACTGGAAGGGAGGGAATGTTAAAGGTGGATGATGTATTCTGAAAGTGTAATAAAGTGTTAGTTCAGTAGCACCCCTTATATGAGAGTGGCCTTTCCAAAGCCAGCTAAAGTGTTATCTATTGAATAATGATGCAGTGAGCAGCTATTGCCTTCTTGCTCTAGCATCCATCAGATTAAATAACTTCTGCATCAGTCATTCTGCGTAGCGTAAAATGTCATTTTAATAGAGCAGTGACATGGGATCAATAGTGCCTGCTTTGAAAATTAACTGTATTTGTCTTGTACTGCTTGCTGGATCTTGAGGAGATGACAAAGAAAGCAGAGCGTATTCAGAGTAATATAAAAAGTGAATAAAAATGTGTTTCAGTAGTAGTATTGAAGCATCCAGCATTAAGGAGTTTGCTGTCCTGAGACAATATTCTAATCTTCTGAGACAGGGTTAAGTCTATCTAAATGCATGTACACACACATGCACATGTGCACACACCCTCACATACAGATTTCCATGAAGACATAAAGTGATGTGAAACTATCTCAGGTAACAGTCCAACAAAGCATATGTACCTATCGGCTTTGATCATGGTGGAACTCAATTGTACGCTGTATTTTTAAGGACGCTGTGAAGTAGTTTTCTAATGAGAAGACGTTCAGTGAAGTAGTGTCTTATATAAACAGTAAGATGTGGGACCTTGACCAAATGTACTCCAGCTTTTAGAGAATGAGTTCAAAAGTCCTTTACAAATGCAAATTTAGATAGCGATATTAATTTCAAAATATACCCCCTCTTGTTTTCATGGTCACTTCAAGCCACATCAACAACATTTTGCTCTTTCAGAGTCTTATACTAGGTTGTAAGGGCTGTGATGGGACCATTTATTCAAACTATATAGAAAACTGAGAAACAGTTGTAGCTGGTCAGCAGAACAGCCATTATTCTGGCACAGTATCACATGCTGAATCTAAATTCAGTTAGAGGGCACTCGCAGATCATATGTATGCATATGGGTGAAATAGGTCCGATGAGTTTATAAATCAACTGTTTGTTGCACAAATGGTAAAAAGGTCTTTAGACATCCACCACATTGCCACCATCGCTGCCAAACAAGTGACTTCTTGTGGTCTACCGTCTTTTAGCAATTGTATTCCACAACTCTGTAGCTCACAAAGCTAAAGCCAAAACCACCAATAAGGTTAACTTCTGTGTTGGATGACTTAATGAGAAAAATGTGGGGAAGGATGACTTAGAAACTATGCAGTGGATAGAGAAATATGGTAATTAAAAGAACATACACTTTCCCTAAATTGCTCCAAATTTATAGCTTTGCAGAGTAAAGGGAATTGAAAGTAGACGTGAATCACAGAATCATTAAGGCTGGAAAAGACCTCTAAGATCATCTAGTCCAACTGTCAAGCCAACACCACCATGCCTACTAAACCATGTCCCAAAGTGCCATGTCTACACGTTTTTTGAACACCTCCAGGGATGGTGACTCCACCACCTCTCTGGGCAGCCTGTTCCAATGCCTGACCACTCTTTCAGTAAAGAAATTTTTCCTAATATCCAATCTAAACCTCCTCTGATGCAACTTGAGGCCATTTCCTCTTGTCCTATCACTTGCTACTTGGGAGAAGAGACCAACACCCACCTTGCTACAACCTCCTCTCAGGTAGTTGTAGAGGGCAATAAGGTCTCCCCTCAGCCTCCTCTTCTCCAGGCTAAACAACCCCAGGTCCCTCAGCCGCTCCTCATAAGACTTGTTCTCCAGACCCTTCACCAGCTTTGTTGCCCTTCTCTGGACACGCTCCAGCTACTCAATATCCTTCTTGTACTGAGGGGCCCAAAACTGAACACAGTACTTGAGGTGCGGCCTCACCAGTGCCGAGGACAGGGGCAGGATCACTTCNCATTGGCCCATCTACCCAGCCTGTCCAGATCCCTCTGCAGAGCCTTCCTACCCTCAAGCAGATTGACACTCCCACCCAACTTGGTGTCGTCTGCAAACTTACTGAGGGTACACTCGATCCCCTCACCCAGATCATTGATAAAGATATTAAGCAAGGCTGGCCCCTTGTTTAATATCGATGAAGCTTGGTGAAAGGGAGATTCAAGAAGCAGAGGAATAGCACAGGCATGGAGAAAAGAACCTGCAGGAGAAATGGGTGAATTACTATTATTAAAGCGTCATATATCCTATTTTTTATTAATTTTTTACTGATTTTCACAATGTATAAAATTGATTTCATTTTTATTGATCCAATAATGTATCCTTAAATACTTAAATATAGTCTTAAATATATCCTTGTATCCTTAAATTTCAGTAGTCTTTCATATTTTTTTTACTGGCAATGAGCATTGGTCAAGTTCAGATAGGACAATGTGTGTATTTTGACCCATGATAATATCTGTGAATGCTGCTTCATGTCATCTCTTTCTCATCAGAGCCCCTAACCTTAATCATCAACAGAGCAAATTGGTCCATTTATTTGAAAATCACCAAAAAACCCCCAAAAAGGCATTGATGGTTTGTGTCTTAATAAATGAATGTGAAATCTACAGCGATAACCAATCTATATTAGTTCTTGAAAATTAGTAAATATTGCTGGCTGTAATAACAGCCATAAGTTCAGGTGCAGAATTTCAGGAAGGCACATCAGGAACAGGTGTATACATTCAAGCATCTGATAAATAGTACCAATTAGTGACAAGTTAAGGGATAACTTGTGCTTAAATTTAGTCAGTCTAAAACACCTTACCAATCTGAGGCTGTACTTTGTGTGTGTGTGTGTGTATACACAGTATGTACGTATACTGTATACAGGTATATGTGTATATATGTATACAGTGACAGTTTGGGTAAGAAGTGGAAAACATGGACATTCCTCTGAAATCAATGGAGAGTTGGGGATCCTAAAGTGCTATTTCTGAGTGAAAGCACTTTGGGATATTGTTTTCTTTCTTTAAAAATATATAGCGTTCTGGTGTTGCATTTCTCTAGGCATTGCATTCAAACCAGAAACGAACTGCAATGGAGCACAGTAACAGAGTTTTTTTGAACTTGGTATTTGTTGTGAGAATCTTAATGGGAGATTTGTTTGGGTTGTTGTGTTCATCTCTGTGTGGATTTTCTCATCTCTTTGGAGGACTGGAAGTAGAATTAATGGCTGAAAACTACCTGAGCGAGTGGTGTGCACTCAGCTTTCAGACTGAAGCCTTTCCCTCTTCAGAAACTCAGCTCTAATTCCAGAAAAGGATGCCTGAAAAGCTTCTTATGTTATTTCTGTGCTCATCATTGCTCTCAACATGTCAGTGGGATGAAAGCCGCTATAGAAATGGAAGATCATTATTATCATTCTTGTTTTCCTCAGTATGGAGTGAAAAAGGGGTCATGGAGAATGACGGTAACAAAAATGACTGGAGAAAGGCAAATAAAACATAGATGTATGACTTCTAATGAACATTTTGACAGATTAGGTTGGAAACAAGATGCCAAATATTTCCTTGCTCTGACTGAAATCACTGCTGGCTGCAGCACCACAATTAGTTACAGAGAAATGGCAGCGCTGGGTCAGACGGGTGGACCATGCAGCGTTGTTTTCCCTCATCTTGTTTGGCAACGTGGTAATAAAATACATTTAAAACAAAAAATCAAGAGTAGGGCAGATGCTGATTTCCCCTCGCCCTGCTCCATTTTCATTGGTTTTATATGGCTATGACTTCAGTGAGGTCCCCGGAGCCACATCTGCTTGCTGCTGCCGTCAGCGCAGAGCCTGGTGAGGGGAGCTGACAAGGGGCTGTCGGTACGGGCTCTGCTCCTGCCTCGGCCACCGGCTTGAGCCGTGACCTTGGACTAGCTGATCCACCTCCCTGTGCCAGTTTTCCCGGTCATGAAAAAACGAGAGCAGAATAATTCTGAATTACCTTACAAGGCTATTGGGGTGGGGGTCTTAATGAATATTTGCAGAGCACTTCGAGACCCTTGAATGAAAGAATCTATAAAAAAGCAAGATGTTATTATTTATTTATTAAGGTCCTCTGGGTTTTGGCCAACAGCATGAATTGTTGACATTTAATTATTGAAACAGTATGCCTATCAGACCCCTTATGGTAGGAAGAGATAAATAATGCAGCAGACTTCAGAAAACCTGGTCAATACCCTCTCAAGATCTGAAGCAAATATACCAGACACGTAGCTCAAGCCTAAAAAGAACTGAATAATTAAACCAAGGAATGAGATCAGTTGTTCTGAATGCTCTTTATAGTTCGTGCACAATGTTCTACAAGTTATTTATTATTAGTCCATTACTTACAAGCAGCCTTTTCTAAATAAATACCGAACAGCTCTCCTATAATGGTGTCTTTGTTGTGTGAATGTACTAAAGACTGGTGAAAATGTGTGAGCATTTTAAGTTATTTGAGCATTTACAATGTTTCTTCCTGATATCTTGAAGCTTTAAGGATTTTTAAAAAACCTTATCATAGAACCAATTAATACTTTTAAATATGCAATCAATCATCTTGATATGAAAAGAAAAAAAGGATTTAGATGCTCAGAATGCTTTTGAAGAAGCTGCTTAAAAAGAAGGAAAGGCCTGTGCCATCGCATTAATTATACAGTGTACTTTAGATGATGTTTTTCATCCAAGCATTGCAAAGTTTTTACAACTGTTGAGGCTTAATGTCACTGCAAGGCAGAGTAAATGCATAATTTACAGTACTGATGGATAAACTGAGACAGCGAGGTGTTATAAGACAGCCTGTGACAGGGTCTTGGGTGCACAGCAAGGAAACAACAAGGAAATTCTATTCCTCCTCTGCAGGGCATACTTCCTCCTCTCCAAACTCTTTACTATAGAAAAGCAGTGGTATTAATATTTACAGAGGGCTACTAGAAGGGAGACACACTTCAGGAAACCAGCAAATACACCACCATGTTCTCAATTGCTTGCTCATTTTATCGCCTGGATTTTGGTGGCACAAAGATTTATAAATAGGTGCAATTGGCCAACTCTAGCAAGTCCCTGTTTATCCCATGCCATGCTGCAGGCTGAGTAAATTTGAGATTAGAATCCTCCATCTCTGTGACAATGCAGTGATGCGTGGACACGATGCTAAGTGAAACCTCTGTGGACATGATGCTAAATGAAACCTCTGACTGAGCAATGGGATTTTAGCAGTGATTGGAATGGAGATTTTTTGCCAACTCTCCTGCAAGACATTAATTCAGGAATTTATCCATTGCAATAGATCATAGCAATTTTAACTAACTTAGAGCTATTCGTTAAATTATTATATTCTCTCATTTCAAGTAGGAACAGTATTTCTCTTCATTTGCAGCTCCATGGCAATTATATCACAGCTGACCGTACTGAAGGAATGATGTTCCGTGCAGAATTATGCAAAGTGTAATTTGCTGTCCATTGATTAACTGGCATCGTCTCCATAGCATCTCACCTCTTTCTGCCTGTGTCTTGTTAAAGTACTGACCGTGTCTGACCCTGCCTCAGTTATCAGATATGACAAGCTCACAGCCTTAGGTAGTGTGACTCAGAAGTAGTTGGGGAAAGGGAGGACAGCCAATTTCTGTGATGTCTGTAGCAGAGGATTAGTAAATTCCACAGATGTGAATGATTCCTTCAAGCAATGCGGCTACTGAGCTAGAGAATACTGAAGGAAACTAACAATTCAGGCTGAAACTCCTCTGGCTGCAGCAAATGGTGCTGCTGGATGCTGCTCCTCAACTGAATGGGGGCTGAAAGTATGAAAAACCATATTCTCCTTCACTTTTCTTGCTTTCCTTGCTGGTGTATTTCAAGGTAGCCATTGTACATTTATATTTGATGATATTTCCCATATATTTGTAATGCAAGACTGAATGTTAATTTTTCATCTGACACTAGCAAAAAAAAATTAAAAATTGTGGATGATTTTCCTGAAACTGTTACTCTGAATTTACTCCAGCAAAAGTTAAAGGGGTTTCCTTCTCTTTGTATTCCATTATACAAAAAGGCTAAAAATGAATGAACAGATTTTTAAGTGCTTACTGATGTGTTTGGCTCAACTCTTGCAATTGAACTTTCAAAACATTTGCTGTGATATTTAAATGATAGACATTTCACACGCTGCAAGTATATGGCATTTTGGAAGAGTCCAGCTACAGCACTGTTAAACATGGCTTCCATTTGACTGTATCACCAATAAGCACTGTGGTTAGTGTGAAGTCCAGGAATTAAATTGCCCATGCCATAAACCAGGATAGTGGAATACTGAAAACAGAAGCCATACCCCAAAATACATTATGTGCTTAAAAATCCAGTGCCTTCTGGGATCCCTGACAGAATGCAAAAATGTTCCCATGATCAGCGCCTTTCTCTAACGATTCTGGATAATTGCCTTAAAGCTTAAAGACAATCTGAGAAGGAAAAAAAAAAAAAAGTTGTTTGGGGGGCTTAAAAATGGATGGGAAGATCTAGAGTCAATCTGTGACTCGGGCATTGACATAGCTTAATGATGCTAAATAATTTGCCTTGATTTATTCATTGAGAGGGAGGAACGAGCATCTCCATACTTGTCTAGTTAGATGGTATGCCATCTGGGGGCCTGTGACTGTACAGTGCTCAATACAGTGGTTCCCGTAGCTAGAATAATTTAACACAAACTTTAGAAGTACTGCGGTATGGGGCATGGCAAAGCAGATAGAAAAGGATTGGGATATTAAAGCTACTGCAGGCTTTGAGAACCAAGGTCTTGTATTAATTTCTTCCTGTCATTAACTTTCCTTGTCTTACTAATATTTTCTGTAGGATGTGAAGTCATATCTGATATTGATCGCTGTGTAGTCTGAAGCACAGATAAGTGTCAGATTGCATTAAGCTGTAGTTAGACCTCTCCTCTCCCCCCTCAGCCCTCCCCCTTCCCCTCAGTGCTTTAATGCCGTAAGTAGGTCATTGCAGAACTGGAAGCTGTATTTTTTCCTTCTCCCCCATGTGGCTGCTGGAATACATTTAATTGCAAAGCAGAGCATCAAAGCTGGAGTAGCCAAGCTCACCTCCAAAAGATAATTAGCGAATCTCTGTTTTTGTGCAGTGTGCTGGAGCTACAATTAGAGATGGATAAATACGCTGGTGTTTGGAGTCCTCATATTTTTAAAAACAATTCCTGTCTGAGACTTCAATAGATGCATGTTCTATTGGGCCAAAGCAATGCTCAAATTCCCAGTTCAAATGTGCCGATGGGTATATAGTCAGGTAACAGGGACGTGGATGGCTTCAATGCCGTATTTTGGAGGCTTGGCTAAAATGTAAAACAGAAGTAAGAAACTGAAACAGAAGGAGGAGGAGAGAAATGGGGTTTTACCCAAAACTGTGTCAGGTGAAGTGCAAAGGGCCAGGAGACATGTGGTGAAGCTCTGATCCAGCCATTGCTGGTTGTTTTGCATTTGGGTGTTTTGGCACCAACCCCATTACTGTGAATATATGAGGACAGCTGTTTGAAAACACCTGATTTCTGGATGCATTTAACATAAGGACTATTTAAGCTTTTAGAAGACTGAGCTGGAGGATTGATTGGACTAGGGTTTCTTTGTAAAAGTGTACTCCTAAAGTTTGTGTTTTCTGGGCTGCCTTGTCAAAAGTAAGGCTAGTTTATTCAGTTTCAGTTGAATCCAGATTGACAAATGCAGGAAAGATGTTAGCTCACAGTGAAAGACACCCCTGCTCCACTGGAAAATGTTTAGAAATGTGTAACTCTTCCCTCTTTTGCCATCAGATCATTCTGATCACTTTGCTTTATTTGGATATAAGGCCTCCAGTTCTTGAGTTTTCTGAATTGTTTTTCTGTAGGTTTCTAATCTGTACTAAATCCTTGTGGATACCTTCCCCCCCCCCCACCGCCTTATGAGAGCCTGTCCCTGGATCTGCCACTAGCTCTGCTCGTTACATGTCCCTTTTTGTGCCTTAATTTGCGGAACAGGATAATGCTACTTTCTTCCTTTGTAAAACCATTGAAGAGTTACAGCTGAAAAGAAAGCTCAGTATCATTATTTTTTCTTGCTGTATGGGGAGCTCCTTTTCTGTGGCAGAAATAATAACATTCATTCTTCATTAATTTAAATTACAAATTGAAAATCGGTAGCTTCTCTGCAGAGACAGTGACAACACTGCAGCTCTAAAGTACAGCATGCAGAGTCAGACCCTCGGCTGATATAGCTCAGCATATTCTACTGGAGGTAATGAAGCTGTGATTTACAGCAGATAAGCATCTACAATATCTCTAAAAGCCCTCTCCACAATCTGTCACCTGCTATTGTGGGCTCAGTGGCAGGATGAGATAATAGGAAAGATAAAGAATTATGGAAAGGCTCATTTTCTCCTAACATAGGAAAAGGAGCTTGGTCACAAAAGCAAGGCATGAGTTAACTTCATCTGTTCTCCAAGGAGCACTCACTCCAGACCCTGTCCCATACCCGTCATCTTGGGCCTCTTACGGTTTGCCAAAACCACAGGGCCAAATTTTCAAGCAAGCATTTGAGGTAATGGTTAATGGGAAAAGGGTGTGTGACAAACTGCGCTAAAATGAGTTCCCTGAGTCTGTGCAGCACAGCTGTCCTTAACTGGGGGGTTAGGATAGCTCCAACCTGCATTTTCCACCCATAGCGTTCAAAGACAACCTTGCCCCCGCTCCATCGGGGCATGCCGGCAGCTGCAGGAAGGGCAGAGGAAGCTGCCTGCGTTGGCTCTGCATTAGCTAGGAAAATCCTGCAACTTTTCTTGCTCTTTGCCCAGTTGGAGTGATGCAAAAAGAGCAGATGGCATTAAATAATTTGGCTGATGCTGTTTTCATTATTCATTCCACTGTAGAGCTTTTGCATAAAATCTGTGGTTTGGCACTTGGTATAGCTTTTCAAAGGAATAATATGCACATGGTTGCAAAAACAAAATATTGAAGAAACAATTTTTTTGTATTCTTGGTGTCTCCTGGAGTTGAGATGTACCACCTACTTTTCACTGGAATTTTCAAACTATTTTTGTGTCTATTTTTAAATTTACTATGAATATTTTTATCAGAAAATAAGCTCAACAATCAATAGCTTTTCAGTTTTCATCAATCACCTTTAGTTAAATAGCCTTAGAAGCCTGCAACTTTTGTATTTTTAAAGGGTTTTTAAAAAAAAAAATCATAAATTATGTGTTTTACCTTTAAAAGCAAAACGTTTTTCCCCCAAGGTGTGAAAAACTGTTTTTCATTTGTGTTTAAAGGTAGAAAATGTTGAATGACAGTATTCAGCAACTATTTTCTGAAGCTGTGTTTCTTTGTTTTCTATTCTTGTTGAGTGACTATGGAAAGCTAATTATTGTTTGGTTATAATGGCTGAAATGTGTAAGATATCACTGACAAGAAAGTGGTGTTTCCTTTTCAGTGGGCATCAAACAGACACTTCATGAGTCTAATCTAACACCTCATCTGACTAATTTCCTTCCAGATATTTTATTTCTTTAATTCAAACTGCAGAAATGCCACAATTTTTCCATGTGCTTGTTCTTTTGGACATCTACTCAGGTGACAGATCTCTATTTCATATAATTAGAGAGGATATAAAAAGCTGCAGATTTCAGATCTTTTTCTTCAGGGAACCATCTCCTGGGCCATGAGGAAAAAATTGAAAATGGTGTATTTCCTGTAAAGGATAATTAGACCACTTTAAAGAAATTCCATAATGAAATAAGATGTTGAGTTAGTGTACAAAACCACACTAGGTGTTTCCTTGAACTTGCTTTGAGAGCATAGAGAATTATTATTATGAGGCAGTTGATACTATAGTGATGTCCTGTCATTATCTTCTTTCTGAGGTCCCATAACTGGGGCTGAGCTAAGCAGTTTGAAAAAAAAAAAAAAGAAATTTCTTCTTTAATCCTGCAAATAAACCTTGGCTGAGTATTAAACCTGAACTTTTTCCAGCCACAGAATTTTTGGGGTATGTTGTTTTTGATGCCTGATATCCATTCAGGACAGGAAGGAGAAGTACCAGAAATACAACAGGAAATTTGGATGAATATCTATAATAGCAGAAAAAGTATCTCAGAGCACCAGCTGAAGAGATATTCTTCACCACTTTATGTTCAAAATGGCATAAATTTGAACCTGGCTTTTGATCCTCAGCCTACTTAGATGTGCAGAAATGTGTTTAAATAGACAGAATCTTTAAGTGATTGTCATACATATATATGACACACTTAAATAAGACTGATGCATTTCCTTTCCTGAACCGGGAGGGAGATTGGCTCTAGGCTTATTTTGTGATCTTGACATAAATTAGATTTTGTTACTATTACAATTTGCATTCCTGAATCATCTTGAGCTGTGCATCTAAGACAACCCTGTTTTATGGATATTAAAAATGTTAACAGAGTGACATAGTTTTTCCCCTCACCAGAGTCTAAGGAACGTAAGCCCTTTTGAGGTCAGCTTAAACACTGCAGTCCTGCCTTCAGTATGTGTAGTAGGGGAACAGAAGGAGAGCTACTAGGATATCTCTGACAGCTTTATCACCCTTGACCTTTACAGGTGCATTGAGGTCCACTCTGAGACACACAGAACTACGTGTACCAAAACTCAATAGAAAATTCTGATTTTTGTACATGGTCACACATTCCCACCAAAAAGAACTATCTATTGAGGCTCCGTGTATAAGGCTGACACAGGGATGTGGGTTTGACGTAGAGAGTTTTATGATCATTTAGAGGAAGTTTATTCTAAAGTTTCCTACTTTTGGGGCATAAAAACACTTTAATACTGCACTGATGCTGTAAACTTCCTTTTGCTGTCTGTTGACTCTGCATCTTGAGAGGGAAGTGGAATGAATGAGAAAAAATGTTCTCTGCCTATATGAAATGTAACGCATATAAAATGGAAACTCACATTCCTCCTTCCTCCTGCTGGAGGGCTGGTGAGGTACTGAGGGGACAGGCAGTCAGTTGTTCTATTTTTGGAGATGTAACAGTTTCTCTGTATCAACTTTTGATCGTTGAAACCTTATTTTGTAACTTATTGACTCCCTGTGAGAAAGGAGCAGGGTTTTGAGGGGTCATTTAATGCTGGTCTCTAGCTGACCTGTGGGGGCACTACTGACCTTGACTGATGCACTTTGGTGCTGAGTGCTAAGCTTTCTTATCAAACAAATTTTTATTGCCTTCTTTTATTATCTGATAAAAAGAGAAATACTGGACTACATTTGCTGCGACCTGGTGGTATCTGATCTCCGTGATGGTTACAGAAATACGATGTCTACAAGGGGAAGTGAAATTGGTAGGGAGGTGCTCATTTAAATCCTCTGAGGAGTATGACAAGAACGCAGCAGTCCCTAGAAGCAGTGATTTATGCTAACCTCAATACAGTCACTTCATTTAGATCTTCCTATTTAGTCCCTGCATGGAGTATATGAATATATATGCTATATAAAATGCTATAGGCTCCGCAGTTGGGTTCATTACAGTTAGTGCCTTTAATTGTATAGTACACTCTTGTTCAAGTTACTTCATGCTCTGTATCTCTTTTGGATACCCTCATGATCATAAAGAGCTTGACTGCGTTGGGTCTGTGTTCTGGGGATTTATGTTCCCTTCTGAATACAGATTCCACTGCAGAGTATTTTCTTCTATAAATATCTAATTAAAAAAATATAGTCTTACAAAGTCTTGGCTGGCAAAGCCCCTTATTTAGTTAACAAAAAGGTGTGGGATCCAGAGTCACACTGCATTATTTTAAAGCTGTAACAGGAGGATGTGTAAGGATCAGGAAGAAAAAGGTTCAGAAAGGCTGAGAGCAGTCACCAACGGGTGGCAAAACCTGACCTAGATTGTCAGTTTACCCTTTTTAGTCACAGAATGTACATTTTTAGCTGGTAAGACCTTCTTCTGTCAGATTTTTTGGGGGCTTGGGGATTTGCATTTATTTTGAAGTAGTCATTTGAATGCTCTTTGTGGTTGTTTTTTTTGGGGGGATGTGCACACACACATACATATATATATGATGTTCTTGACAGATTTGCTAGGTTGTATCACGTACTCTGTTTCATGCTTTTTCTTTTGTGGTACATGTTGTTTTGTGCTGTGTCACATAGGATAAATTGGAGATGACAGTAAACAACGTGTCTGATGTAGTATCTTGTACATGATCTGAGGGCAATGTCAATTCCAGCCTTCAAGGGTTTCCCTCAAGATCTGTACCTCAGCCTCAGACATGGCAGGGGCAGAAAATGCTTCCTGTCAGAACTGAATCCCTTCGCACAATAAAACTCTACAGTACAGTGACACACTTGCAGCAAACTCTGTTAGAAACGAAAGTCTTTCTTCCAGTGAAAATAGAGTAAATTTGATCAGTTTAGTACCAAATGCAAAATACATTTCCAGTTAGAGAAATGCATCTTCCCATCCCTCCTGCAAAGGGAATCTCTCCTTGCAGGAGTGAATGTTACTACCCTGATTTACCATTACCTTTCACCCTGTAATTTATCATGTGTATGCAAAAGGGATGTAGCTGTACCTATTCTGATGTATCAGCATACGCCTTTTTCCACACTCTTTTTGGGTGGTACTAATACCTGAAAGAGATGGAAAATGAAGAAATAGGTACAAGGAACAGCAAAAGATTCAGACTATTTGTGATCTTATGAGGCCTTGCTATGTGTCTTAATAATTACTGATGGACTGTGGGTCATTGCAGAACTGTAGGGGGACCATTGCAGCTTTAACGTGCAGGACACTAGGGGACCACAGGGCTCGGATACCATATTTTCATTACCATGATGTCTCAGAGCACCATTCATGGTGAAATGAGTATAGGTGAAATACATTGCTGTGAATTCACCTACAGGCAGGTAAGATTCTCAGGCTTTCTAAAATATTAGACTACTTTATACTGCAGTCACCTATAAGCAACTGGGTCAGGTGCTGCTAGCAGCCTCGAGCATGCTAAACCCCCTGTGGAGGCTGTGGGGGACACTGTGGGAGTTAGTGCTGTCCTAAGGGAGGCACTTGAAAGCCAGCTAGGGTGAGCCTGCCCACGCAGAGAGCAGGGAGCAGACCAAGGTGGAGAGTATTGCAGCAGGCATTGCCCAGGCACCACGGGGCACCGTGGGCTGGCATCTGCTCCCAGCTTGCCTGTGGCTGGCACCATGCTCTGCAGCAGCCCTCACTTCCATTACAGAAAGGGACTATTTTGGCTTTGAGGGGTCCAGAGGTGGGAGACTGGGCTTGGTGGTGCCCGGCACCTGGAGAAAGGGAACTGTGGTCTTGGGGCTCCCCACTCCAAGGGTTTTCCTCCCTCTTATGTACTGAGTGCCCCATACGAGCCATGGTAGCACTTCATTCATTGGATCAGGAGTCATGTTTTCAGTTAGTTCTGTTGTAAAAACCTCATTGCTGTAGTTTTTTTTAAAAGGTGCTCACCTTACTATGAATTGAGCCCAGTTTCGATATAATCCTATGTATGCAATAGCATGAATGAATGAATATTAACTGAGACTGATGCATAATAATTGTGTGAGGCTGACAGATAATTTCTATTGAGGAGCAGGACTGTGTGCAATTAACTTGCTGAAGGAATTACATGGACAATTATCATATATTTTGGGTAATGAAGAAATGCCAACTCGCTAAATGGATGTCTTCTGAGTAAACAGTTATGTTCAGTTCAAACCTCATTTATATAATAAATGATATTCAAACTGCATTTGGACTATAATAGATATAGCTCAGATCACCAGCTAATTTGAAATACATATAAATAATACAACTCCCTTGCAGAAGTCATTAATAGAAAGGACTAAATTTGGAGCCTCTGGTCTTGAAAGTGGGAGCCTTAAGTTCAGAAACACTGCTAGACTCATTTGGCAAATCACTGCACAGCTTCACCCAACCTTCTGCAGATCAAAGGAGTGAGTTATTGTTCCCACCACATGAGGCTTCTCCACCTCCTTTCCCCATCTCCTCAACCCAGAACTGTCTTTTTCTTTCCTCCTCTGAAATACAGTAGGGTCCTAAGGTAATTTCTTCCCCCAGAAAGTTATTAACTCTTGAGAACAGGGGCCATTCCAATTTTAACTCCATCAGGTCTTTCACAAGAGCACTGCTTTTTCCAAATTGTACCCTACTACACATAGCAATAAATCCTTTCAGGAACCCTTTCAGCCTGTAGCAGCGACTGTCTCCCAGACACTCCATGACCGATCCCAGTGCCCAGCGGTTACTCTCAGGTTGTCTCTCAGTGATTGCACGTGCTTAGTCACCAATTTTTTTCTTAGCTTTTCATGGATTAATCATCCTTAGCAAGTCAATGGCTAATAGGGGGAGGGCTGTGCTGTGCTGCCGCAACATGCAAGCAGATGTGCTTGAATTTTCTGATGTTTTCCCCACTGTTTCACCTGAAATTTTTGGGGATGTCAGAACATTTTTGTACTGACAAAGAAACAGAACGCATCCATGCAGAGCGTTTACAGTACAGCAGACCAGACTAAGATGGAAGCATTTTAAATGGCAGTTTTTAATTCAGCCTTTAATTACTACAGGAAAGGCTTAAATGCATCACTCAACTTGGTTTAAACTTCAGTGTGTTTTTTGAATTGTCAAAGGCAGATCCATTTAAATCAAAATTTGCAGACTTGAATTCTTAGCAATCATAGCAATTTACAGAATGAAACTTGTAGTGATTACGGATGGCTTAGAGTTCAAAGGTAGATTCTAGCCACAGAATCTGCTCTCGGATTTGAATATTGAGAAGTTCAGAGTCGTTTAGATTCAGATTTAGAGAGGAGCCATTCACAAAGACAAGAGACAAGTATGGGTTTCGGTGTGGGAAGAGTGGCATTCTTACTGATCTTTATCAGCCACTAATTTCATAGATTAGAAAGCTTTAATTAGTATTAACAGCATCGAGCCACCAAAACATAAAAGGGAAACAATTAATTTACAATTTTATATTCTTATGTTACTGATATCCAGTTAGGAGCTGAAACTCCTGGGGTTCAACTGAAGCCTAGAAAGCTACTCTCTCTGTCCTTCCTCCCATTTTGATGATAGGAAGCGTCTTCCCCTCCTCTTCCTCCTCCTTTCTTTTCTGTGGGAGGGCAGTGCAGTTACTGGGGATTTGTCCTTTCCTTCCACCCTGTCTCAGTGCTCTCGCCTCTGTGAATGTTGCAACAAAATTTGCCTTCCCTGTTTTGGCTGAATTCCACCACGTCAATCATCCTGTATGCAGGAAAGAAATACATCACTATGAAATGGGTGGCTTGATCCACCCATTGATTCCACCCAGTGGAATCCAACTTTCTTGATTCCACTGAGACTGGGCTAAAGAAATCTAGTTACTGTGATTTTGGCTTTATTATTTACCCTCTGTGGGACCTTTAACCGTTCATTTAGCTTATGATATTTACAGACAGGCATTAGCTGACCTACCCGTCCTCTAAGCTAGCAGGAAGCTATGCTAGCGCTAACCCCGTGCTAATATACTTGACCTCTCATCAATGTGTATGACCATAGCATCTTATTTATCTCATTTAAATAGCGTCTCTCTGGCTCACAGTTCTTGTAAAGTACCATGCAAACAAATCCTTTGCGTGTCTTTGTTATTACTGTCTGTAGAACCTCTTAAATGGGCAGTTGCCACAGGAGTGAACGCTTTGAAATTACTAAGGGCTTTTCAGGAACTCAGTGTTAATAGTTAATTAAGCTAAGTAAAAATGTCTTTTAGTTAAGGGCATAGGTAAATTTAAAAGATTATATATTGCTTTTTCTCCTGCTTTATAATTAAAATCAAGTCCCACAGAGGATCTATACCTTTTGTATCCATATCCACCCCCCAGCAAAGTTCCTTCTCTTCCTTACACCCTGCTCTAGGCCATTGGCATAGTATGGTACATTTAGCATAGAAACTGCTGTACATTGCTTTAGAATTTGTTTTCTTGTTAGATGAATGCTCAGCATTTTTGGCAAGAGAGCTATCCTGTTGTTGCTTTGCAGGGCGATCATGTGATAGGAGGGTTGTGGTAAGCAGGGAACATTTCTCTCAGCTGGAATCTCTCTAACTAGAGCCAGCCTTGAGGCAGATTGACCCCTGAAGACACAGGTATTGCTATTTTGGCTAAGTTCTCATAGAGGAATTTGCCTGAAAGCTGCTCTGTCACTCTTGTTCGAACAGTGGTGTAGGTGATGTAAAATTAATAAGCCGCATGAGTCATATACATATGATATTGTATTTATAGCATTCTTGTGAGGTCTCATTAACATGTATTAGAAAAGTGCTTTGAAATTCTCCAGTGAAAGATATCGTATCACAGAAATACAGAGCATTTTCCAATCTTGACATCAGCTTTAATCAGCTCTTCAATTTAAATTGTCTAGATCTGAACTTCACTTTGGGATCCTCTCCCTCAGGGTGGCAAGAAGGTTACTGAAATGCTCCCAAACTTCTTGGAAAACTGAGTGAAGATCCAAGAAGTCTGTGGCTTCGGCACTTCCCACGTTACATTTGTACCATAAACCATGCAGATTTTCTCTAGTTTTCCTCGTTCAGCTGCAATATCAACAGTAGAGCCACGTAATTAAGCAAGAAATATTATTTCATTACTATTTGTTAACATAATACCTGAGAATTTAGGCTGAAATAGTCAACCAAAACATACTCCTTTGCTACTGTGTTCAGAATGGGAGGAAGCGTGGTGGGGGAGAGAACATGAGTACAAATGGCCTTTTCTCCCCCACTCTCATTTGTTCTCAGTACTGGGCAGGCTTGCTGCCTTCTGAAAGGGAGGGAGACAGAAGCAAGGAGTTAAGGCAGCAAATTGGGATTAGTCACTGCAGCAATCATACACAGAGGAATATATGATTATTTCAGGCTGACTTTCCTTGGTCTCTTGTCAAAAAGCACAGTTTCTGTGGAGACTTAGCAGAAGGGTTTTCTGTGCCACCAGTGCTGACATTAGAAAATAGCTTCACAACTGAAAGCTTTTAAAAAACAAAATTATTTGTGGGGTTGTCATGTTACTTCAGGTCAAGGTCTTGTGTATTGAGGATGACATGCTTCTGCACGGAAGAGAGGAGATACAAACCCCTTATCCTCTTGGGGAGCAAAGCAATGAAAATTAAAATAGATTCGTTAACCCACAGCTATGCTCTATGCCTGCAGTGCAGACTGAAGGAGCAGTGAGAGCTCCTGTTAGGAATGGAAACCCATTGGGCTGGTTGCTGTCACCACTGGATGAGGTAACCAGCTTGGTCTCCAAAGGAGCAGCATCAATCCACATCAGTCAGGAGCAAGAAAAAAATGTTACAGAAGAGAGAGAGACAGACTGCAGAATGCAACACACAGATAAATCTGTCAGAGATACAAAACACTTACGTTTCTAATCTACTGGGTTTTTTTTTTATTTATTTAAAGGTGAGGAATTTGGGAGCAAACCACATGCAAGATTTATATGAAATTTGTTTCCTATTTATATATTTTCTAAATATATACGTGAAGCAAATTGACCGAAACTGGTGAGATTTATTACAAACCTCTATAAAAAGGAGGCATTCTTGCTTATTTATGGCAAGACAGTGTCAGGTACAAGGAGCAGTAAGGAAAGAAGCAGAAATAGGTACTTGTGTCTCCTGTTATGGCCAGAGCAAAAGGCATGTAACAATATGGAAAGACTAGCATCAAATAATGGTTGCAAAAGTCTTTGGGGAAAAGGACGAAAGATTAGTCTGTGAGGGATAACCAGTGAAGGGATTCAATAAGTAAGCTGACATCATCAAAACACACAGGAAACATATTTTAAATATTAAGAGTTCAATTCAAGTCTCAATTATCCAGGATAACAGGAGCTGGGATAAACCAAAGTCAGGGGTAATAAAACATTTATAAACAGGGCTCTAACAACACATCCACCTTGAAAACTTATAAACAAACTTCTGTAGTGAATAGGTGCAGTCTTGAACTGGAGCCAGTGGAGAAGGGAAGAGCCTGAATGATGAGTGCTGTGCATCTGCCCAGGGCAGCCAGCCGAACTGGGGAAAAGCAAAGCTGAGATAATGAGAGCTTCAACATCTGCCCATACCCAGAGCTGACTGCTCTGTGTGGATGGAGCTCCCAAATTTGATCACCCAACATATAATAACAGTTCTGACTAGCAGTGGCTCTAGGGGGTTATTATTCAGAGCAAATAATGCTGGGACAAGCCCCTATGTTTCTCCAGTTTCTAACGTGACACACAGTCACTAAAATAGTCCTTGTTTTTGTGAACCTTGTGCTGCTCCCACAGCAGAACAAGCCCTCCCTTCTGTTAATTGAGACACAGAGAAATGTCTTTAATTTCTCAAATTACTGGATCATTTTTTTTTCCTCCTCCCCCAAATTCCTTGCTTCCTCCTTCTGCCAGAGATCACTGTAGCAGGAAAGAAGTCAAACAGCACACTTAATGCAGATAATTACTTCCTGGATGGGATCATTTTTCTTTTGGATATGCTGCCTGACAGTTAAAATCTCAAAGAAAAA
>VYZW01004333.1:3317-36981 GCA_013401315.1 Balaeniceps rex
CAACAAAGCAGCAGTCCTTCAACTCTCATCCATCAGATCTCATTACAGGTTTTATATTTGCAACTGGCTGCCTCCAGTGGCCTTATAATGCACAGGTGAATGTGTGGTATGGATGGCTTTCCATGATGAATAATGAGGAATGAAGTACTGAGCATCCACAGTGAAGCGTCTGTTCTTTAGCTACACAAATGCAAAGCTAAGATGGTCCCAACTCTGTACTAGTGTGTTAGCAGGCACTTTCCGCTAAGCATTTCTCCACCTCCCAAGCCTTTATTTTCTCTGAAGGTTACTTCTTTTTCATGCTCGCTGTGCATCACGTAATTTCCTTTATGCTTTGCTGCTATGTCGTGCCCATGCAGCTTTAAATTGGAAGGGGAAAGACTTATAAACAATTAGGCTCACATGTCCAGGAGATCTTAGCAAGAAGTTTTCTCCCCTGGGGTCAAATGGAGCTGGTAACTGTGATTCTTTAACATGCTTTACCAAGCTCAGCTCTTGCTGGGGCAATTAGGTCACCACGCTAAATCTTTTGCAGTCACATGCAAAGGGTAGCTAAAACACACTGGTAAACTAGCTCATTTCAGCCAGATCAAGTCTCATTAAACAATTAATTGCTGCTCCTGGGGATTCTTAATTAGCCATTTATATCTTCTTCTAGAGCTCTGAAAGGAGTTGGGATTTTGATAAGCTACTGCATATTTATAAAAAAGTCTATGGAAGGCTGTGTTTTATTGTTTCCAAACGACGTGAGTGGTCCTAACATCCCAAATTTCTTATGTGCTTCAGGAAAGCTAAGTGGCACTGACTTTTGGTGGGTTTAGGACATAATTCAAGTCTTGATAACTAGGTTTTCAAAGGCAAAGTAAATGATGCCATTGTAAAGTCTTCTTCTATTTGTATACTAGGGAATGGGAGAGCTGTCTTTCATTTCAACTGACAAAAATAAGAGAGGGTTTTACTTGAATATTTTGCTTTTTCTTTCTTCTCAGTCTTCTCCAAAGAAAGAAATAAGGTGTATTTTTCAATCTAATAGTTTCTTCTAAAAAATATTTCTTTTTTTTTTTTTCAAGTGGACCCTCTAACAATCATTTTTATTATGAGTCNCACTTTATGATATTGATCAACTAAAATTCTCCCTAAAATTTCCCCTGATTTTATCCCCTTTTAAAAGATCAGAAGTTTTTTATAAAGGAAGGAAAAAGAGAAGAGCATACTACGTTAGGTTAAATATGAAACATTAATAAAGCAGGTCAAGAAATAGTTTGAGAAACTCCATGCCAAAACCACTAAAAAATACCTTAATAAAAACATTTCAACTACTTTTCTTTGAAAACCAGCCTGCCAGAGAGTTCAAAGAAGTGACAGCTGATTCAAAGAAAAGCCAGTTCTTAGGCAAGATAAGACCACAGCAGAAAAGCTAAATACATTTTTTTTTTTTGAGAGGCGGNGGACACAGCATCCATGATGCAAAAAAACAAGGAAAAAGGTACCTACCACTGTAATATTTAACTTTAAGAATGAAACCACTTGAAAATGAGGAGGTCAGGTTTTTTTAAGAAATTGAAAGGCACAGCTAAAAGGATCAAATGACTGCAGTTGCTATGGAGACTTTTAAAGATGAGATACTGTGACACTTTATGATATTGATCAACTAAAATTCTCCCTAAAATTTCCCCTGATTTTATCCCCTTTTAAAAGATCAGAAGTTTTTTATAAAGGAAGGAAAAAGAGAAGAGCATACTACGTTAGGTTAAATATGAAACATTAATAAAGCAGGTCAAGAAATAGTTTNAGAGGTTCTTGCAACAAAACTTTCCTCTGTGGCAGATTAAGCTCAAGAACTGTGTCAAGATGAAGTGTTATTAGCAGAAATTTTAGAACAAACCAATAAAATTTAACAGTAAGAAACAGCCAAGATCAGATGTCGTTCACTCATGAGTTCTGAAGAAATTCGCTCACAAAGCAGCAAAACTACTAATTGTGGTATGGGACCTAACACTTATATAGGACCCTGTACTAGATGAGAAGACGACGGCAACTATAGAGTCATCTTTTTCTTTAAAAGTCCAAACATCATCTTGGGAACGCCGTTAATATTCTAACTTCTCTTTAATGCAAATTGGTAGACATTGTATTAAATAGTAGAATTAGTAGACAGAGATAGATCTGATATAAGGAAGACAGCATCACATTTCTTAAAAGTCTGGAGTCATAAATTTATTAGAAACCTTTGAAGGAGTAAAAGAGGATGGGAATCCAGTTGGCCTACTTGGACTTTTCAAAAGCTGTCAACAAAATCCCACAGCAAAGTATTTTTGAGAAATTAACATTTCATGGTGTAAGAGGAAGTATCCTGACCTGGATTAATGGTTGAAAGGTTGGAAACAAGCTAAGGACTGAAATAAATGGCAGGCTTTAATAATGATACCCAACAGAGAGATAAGTTAAGACCCATGCTGTTCAACTTGTTTTGCAGATGATCTAGGAGAGGATTGAGGTGACCAAGTAATGGTTTATCCAAGGTCATCAAAACTGAAATGTATTCATGAAAGAGAGTGTCCAGATAATAAAGTGACAAATGAAATACAATGTCAATAAAAAAAGATTGGGCACATATAGAAAAATATTATCTGAGTTATATCCAACAATGGAGTAGAAATTAGCTCTTACCACCTAGGAATGACATCTAAGTCATTACGGTTAGTTCTCTGTAAGTCACATTTGTGCTACGTCATGTTGGATAAAATACATATCAGGAATTCTTAGGAAAAGAAATGACGAAAAAGCGGAAGGATGATTACACAATTGTATATATCTAAGTTTGGCAACATCTTGAATACAGATTTAGTTGCTTCATTTGCATTTTCTTTTTGAGGGAGATGAGTGGTGATGAATTTTGCTACATTTGGGGCACAGGTGACCAATGTCTGATAGGCACAAAATAGCAATGCTGACCTTTTCTCTATGGACCCCTCTTACTCTGGCAAACCAGGAAATGCCAAGGGAGGTACCAGCTTTCCTTTGCCATCCTGCCTGGACTCCTAGGTGTTATTATTTTATGGGGAAGGAATTTTGCCGTGTGGTTAAAACAAGAAGCCATCTGAATCTTGTTCCTTGTTTTGCCACTCCTTTAACATCAGATTTTGCTTAAATTTCTCTGTGCCTTACTTTTAGGGTACAAAATGGGGAGAACATTTCTTCCCTTTTCTATGGGGCTCCTGGGCTGCTTATCTAATTGCTCTTTGCAAAGCTATTGGAAAGCTGAATATTAAAAGTGCAAAGAATTAGAGGTCATTAATATTAGCTAATGCTGCCCTTGCCCCACGTAACAATTTAACTTTGGAAAGTCAAGTCTCCATAAAAGAGAAACCCTTCTTTGTACTTGGTGGGGATGGATTATGATCATTCTAGGACTCTAGCTATGTTTGTTGGCATAAACTTAGCGAAGTTTCAAACAGCCAAAGTAAAAATAAATCTTATTATTGTACATTTATACTAAGCAGGGTTCACAGTTTCCTCTTTATTTTTTTTAGATTGCTATTTTGATTTTTTCCCCTGAAAAACAAATACTGGAATATAATGTTATTTTAACTTTGAAATTTATGGTCTTCCTGACAACAGGTAGTCACAGTTGCATTCTTGCAAAAGAAAACAAAATTAAAAATATAGACACAGGAAATAAAATTAATTTTAAAATATATGAAAACATTTATTCTGTGCATCAGCCCAAGTGAACAGACAAGTCTCTGACTGATACCCACCACAGACTGCAGTTTCTTGAATTGATTGATTAATAGGACAGAAATGAGGAGGTGTGAATTTATTTTGGACTTCAACGGGGTTGAAAAAGGTTTGGCACAGTTCAGCTGGGCTTAATCTGCATTTTAAAGTCTATGAACAGTGACCACCTACTGGCACCCTTCAATGTGTTAGGTCCCATAGAAAGGAAACATTTTGCACTAGACTTCATTTCAGCTAATGTTCCTGGATTCATAAAGGTACTAAAAAGGCAACAGCAATCCGATTTCAAACTAACAAAATACCCCTTTTCCCCTAGCGGGATCGAAACTCAACAGAAGAGTCAAGGACGGAGGAGGAGGGTAGGTGGGATCGGAGAAACAATTTCTCATTGTTTGGAGGTAGATTGTTCATGAGGGCGATGTTACCCTTAAAATAAAATTAAATTCCTTTGGGGTGTTTTCACCATTAAGCATCGAGATTTTCATTTAACTGTGTGAAAGGTAGTAAAGAAGTAATAAATAACAGTTCAAATGGGAAAAAGCTGTGGAGGAGAAAAAAAAAGTGCTGAAATGCCGAGAATTTTATCTGAGCTAAAAAAAATGGAAGCAGAAAGATCTCACTGTATTCTGCAGCAAGGATAATTAAAAACAAAGCCGTCTTTTAAGACAGAGCAAACATTCCCCACCATCTCCTTTTTCTGGCGAAGCCAGGAAACACCCTCTGAAGTAAAATAACCATAACAAGAAAAGACATCTTCTTGAAGAAATTTTGACTCATAGTTTACTGCTTTATAAGCAGTTCAATAGAAAGATGTTCTACGCCAAGGCAACAAGTCAAGAATCCACATTTTTAATGCTAGTTTAGTCTTCTATGTGATTATTTTTACAACATCTGCAATTAAAGACAGATTTTTCAGCTCCCTGATTGTGACCGGATAGAAAAGGGTTTGGTGTGCGCACACACGCAGAGGGAATGCAAACGCCACCTCTCCCTGTAATGGTCTTCATTAAAAACAGCTTTACCCGGCTTCTGTTTTATTTCATTTTATTTCATTTTGAAATTTTCCTCACCTAGTAGTAGGTGGTGTTTTATAGTTCCTTACACTTTAGTTCCTTACACTGGTCCAAAGGAAAAACCTGGTAGTCCAAACTCCGGCATTTTTGGTCAGTTAGTCAGAAAGGGGTTGTCACGTTTTCAGAGGAAGGACGGGGCTGGGATGGAAAGAAGAAAGGGAAAACTCAAAAAACTCAGAAATCACTGTTCAAACCCCCGGTCATTAACACCCACGCAGTTATTGGGGGAGTTTAATGCAGCTCCCAGTAGCACCACAGACTTGGTAAAGCAGTCACCCCTTTGCACCTTACTACACCTGTAAATGGCTCAAGGCACGAGTTCGCCTTTCAGGCTGGCTTAGCTGCCCACAAGCTTTTTTACACTGATCTGCAAATTTGTCCGTGTATTTTTCTTAGCTCTCCAGCATGATTTTAAAATAAAAGTAAGTCACTGACCATGAAAGTGTCTACTGTGTCCTTCATTGCTTCGGCACTTGAGTTAGCAGGAGTTGCATCTGCCTTTGCAAACAAAAATTGCCCTTGTACAAGAAAAAACACAGAAAAAAATCTAGGAATTATTTTGTCAATTCACTATAGCATTTTTATAGGCATTGACTTGGTTCCAGGTAAAATATGACCTTACAAGAAATTATCATTACTATTAAACTACTCTCCAGGTTGAATTTTCTGTGAATCCATCTCTTTCAAGGGAGACTCTGGAGATAAATGTGTTTCCCTATGATCTAAAAGAGAGGGACCCATAAAAATCATATAGCATTGAAGGGAAATGTTCCTTCTTTTGTTTCCCTTTCTGGACAACTCTGACTCTATTCAAGGGATCTGTTTATCCCAATGCTGAACTGGCATGGACAGGAGCCTGGCTTCAATCTTGTTGGAAACATCCATGGCATTTCAGGGTGATTCAAGGTGGGCAAATATATAGGGGTATTTGGGGCTGCCATCTAGTTTGCTTGCTGGCATAGGAATACCCCAGAAGTTTGTCAGCGTGTCAGGTGGGAATGAGTATTTTGGGGCTGTGCTGGGTTAGGTGGGGTGGACACAGGCGGAAAACCTCCAGTTTCAGGCCGCAATGTCTCATGATGCCACCAAAGAGAAGCTTATCAGGGAATTGCATTTTTATCAGCTGGCTCAGGATCGCCCAGTGCCTTTAACTTTCTGGGGTGGCCCAAACCTCAGTGTTCAACAGTTTAGGGTTGGTTTGTTTTTTTTTTTAAATAAACCCAAAACACCAGTTTTCCCCTTGTTCCTTTGATGCCAAAGCCTCGGAGCCGTGGGCAGCATGAAGCAGGAATGCCACGCTGCCCAGACCTTCCTCCTCGGGATGGGTTTGGTTTTATAACTTGCTAAACCATGTCCCGGCAGGGAGGTGGGAGGCTCCGTGCCGAAGCCTTCCGCGTTTGTGTGTGTGTGTGTGCGTGCACGTATGCGGGAAACGCTGGAGCTCATAGGGCTGTCCTGGACTCTTTGGAGGGAAATACAGACGTGGAGACAAAAAAGAAGGTAGCATTCATGCCCAAGCACACAGTGGGATAAACATATTTTGTAAATGGAAGTTTGTTATTCACATTGTACGACGGGAGTTGCTGTTTACCCACCGCTGGTGGGATGCCGACGTTGCCAGAGGCTGAACGATTCAGCGGTGATCGCTTATAAATAGTGCTGACCAGAAACAGGAACAGTAAAGAGTTTTCATTAAAAAAAAAAAAAGCCTTGAATACATTTTCTTTTCATTTTAAGGGAAGAATTAAAGCTTTACATGCTTTTATTGATATTTCCTTTTTTTCTTTCTCTTCTCTACTTTCTTGTATCCCTCTTCTACTTTACTTTTTTATGCTTTGAGTTTTAATTTTAATTTTTTATTTTGATTTTATATTATTTTATTTTACTTTGTTTTACCCCTGCAAAAAATAGCAAGGACAGGAGAAAATAGAAGAAAAAAAGAAATAAGCAAATGCAGGAAAATCCTAGCATTTGGGCATATGTTGAAACCCCAAACTCCCATTTTTTAATTAATACAGGTTTTAAATGAAAACTCCCATTTTGTCAGAGACAAATTCTTGTTGTTAAAAAGAAATGCTTTGAGAATCCCTGATAATAATAATTTATTAGTGTTTAGGGCCCACTGGTAGATACAAAAATCTAATGCCCCTTTGCCCTGGGGAGATGGAGGAGCTCAGGAAAGCTAAAACTTACCAGAAAAAAGGTAGGATAATCCCTCCATGCCATGAACCTTTTCTGAGCACCTCCCTTAAATTCCCCACTCTGCAGGTTAGCCCTGGATACTATTAAGAGAAAGAAAGAGGGCAAATGTGCCGGGAGTCTGGATTTTGCTCTTTGGCCAGGATGCACGATATGGCAGCCGTGCCCGGTGATACCGGTTTGCATTCTCCAGCCGAACGCAGTTGAATCTCTCCGTCAAGTAGTTCCAAGCTGAAATTAAATACTGCAAATTCCAGGTCAGGCACTCACACTTTTTGAAAGCTAAAGTGATCGTTTCCCCGTGCCCAGTTTTGATTTCCTGAGCATAAAAGTAATGTGTGTTCTCCAAAACGTTGGCCCACACAAGCTGGGCACATACCCACAGGTTTTGAAGGTTTCTTTTGTGAATCTCATGGAGAAGTGTGGCTTCAGAAACCAGACAAAAGTCTGCCCTAAGTCAATGGGAGCTTTGCTTGTGCAAGGACTGAAGGACTAAAGAGCATAAAAGCTAGGTGATCTTTCTTTTTGCCTTTTACAGGATGATAATCCATAGCCTTTTATGAAAATGATAGGGTTTAATTGCAAGATAATGGGAAAATCACCCGTCCTTCAGAAAGAAAGGCAAAAACATACAACGGGTGCAGGGGATGGGAAATAAGGAAATCAAAGACGATATACTTAATTTTGAGAATGAGCAGTGGAGGAATGCCCACTCTGATCACAGCTCCTTCCCTGCACATCCTCAGCCCTTGGGCTCGGTGCTGCAAAAGGGCCCCCTCCCTCCCAAAGCACAGGACTGTTCTTTCTGATTTGGCACAAAGTACAAGGAGTGAAAGGTAATAATTTTTTTTTTTTCCCCCTAAATGAACAAGAGTTGGTTCCTGTTCCACAAGGTGGCAACATCGCTTCAGAGCTGGCAGCATCCTGCAAGGCGCAGAGACGGTTGGAAACTTCGTATCTTTTAAGCTATTTCAAACATGCTCTTTAGGATGATTTAAAATTAAGGGGGGGAAAAAAAGCCATTGTTCTCATTTTCAGCATTTTTATGTTTCCTAAACATGTGATTTAGAAGTATATCTACCATCTTTTGTACATTTTACTGCGCGTACTACCTGTATGATCCCATTTGCTGCGGCTCTTTCTGTACAGCTCAGCACAGGGGAAGGTTGGTTTAATAGCCAACAGCTTTTCACTGAGTGGATGCTCACATCTAAAATTCTATGATTCTATGAAAATCAGAGTGGCCAAAATAAGAAATGGAACCAAAGCTGAGCCGTGATCTTCAGGGTTGATCAGAAACCAAATTTTTATTTAGCATTTTTAGCCAGAGCTAAACTTTACTTTTAAGTAACTTTTTAGAAGCCAAACCCTCTGCCTCACAGACTGTCTATTCATACCTTTCTTCTCTGTGTTCCTATTTCTTTCCCTAAACAATTATGCAGTCATTCTGCTCTCTTAAACAATACCTTTGCTTTTCACTAATGGCCGCATGGCTATTTCTTCTGGGAAGTTGAAAGGAAATGAAAGAACCCCACCTTCCTAAAAACCTTAACTCAGCCACTCTGCTTGGCCTGCACAGTAATAAGGAATAAAAGTATGACAAATATTAAAAATAAACCACTTCAGTAAAGAGTATGGATGTTGTGAAGTTAAGGTTAAGTGCAAGGCCCTTCATTTCCCACTCCGGATCATGCAGGCTCTGATATAGTAAAGGGTATAGATAATTTGGCATGTGTATCTAACATCCTATTAGCCCCCCTAGATCAGAATGAAAATGCTTCATGGCCATGCCAGGCAACATCAGTGGGCAAAGAGCAGGAGAACAAGTCCAAGGATCCTACCAGCATGAAAGACTTCCCCACGTTGTATCTACTTGAGCTGTGAATCCAAGTGATGCTCCTATAACATTACAGCAATGCACGCCACTTACTTCAGCAGCAGCCTTGGCTTCTATGAGCTTTTTGATCTCATCAGGTATGTCTGCATTAGAGCAGTCCAAGGAATGTCCAAAGGCCATGTTACCCTGCTGTGGATACTCCATTCCTGCAGGGCATCTTCATGGCCAGCTTTAGGAAGTCATTATCCCACTCTACTCAGCGCTTGTCAGGCCACACCTGGAATACTGTGTACCGTTCTGGTCCCGTCCATACAAAAAAGATGTGGACAGGCTGGAGGGCGTCCAGAGAAGGGCCACAAAGACGATCAAAGGACTGGGAAGCCTGAAATATGAGGATAGGCTGAGAGAACTGGGTTTGTTCAGCCTTGAGAAAAGGAGGCTTAGAGGTGATCTCATCACCATGTACCAGTACTTAAAGGGTAGTTACAAAGAAGATGGAGACTCCCTTTTTACAAGGACTCACATGGAGAGGACAAGGGGTAATGGATGCAACTTACTCTTGGGGAGATTCCGACTGGACATGAGAGGAAAATTCTTCACAATGAGAACAGTCAACCATTGGAATAATCTTTTAAGACTCAGCTGGACAGGGTGCTGCGCCATCTTGTCTAGACTGTGCTCTTGCCTAGAAAGGTTGGACCAGATGATCCTTGAGGTCCCTTCCAACCTGGTATTCTATGATTCTATGATTGATATCTGTAGAGCCAAGTGAATGTGCAGCTTTGTGAAAGCTGCATTTCTCCCAGCTGCCCTTGCAATGACAGTATCAGGCAGACTTATGCACAGTTTTTCCCCAAAATGACACAATGTCCTCTACTACAAAGGTAAATGGGATCAATGTGCAAGCGAAACTCAAGCTGCGTTCAGGCTGCCCATGAGGGCAACATGGTGCATGGTACTGGCTCTCTGGAGCAGTGTGCCAAATGTATGCATAATGCATTAGAGATGAGGTTTATTATGGATACAGGCATCATGTCTGGGAACAACCCTTCCAAAGTACACAGCCAGGCATATTTCAGAGGTCTGTTGGCCATATCCAGCCTGGTGTTGGTGAAATGTTTCCACCCCTATGTAGATCAGTGCTGGCTGGAGCAGACTCACTGTCAATACCCTCCCAAGATAAGAGCTGAGTGCAGACAGTGTCTTTCATTAACCCCTCTACAATCACCAAATCTCCTGCTGCTCAGAAATGAACTGGGAGTGAGGGCTTTCCATTGGCATTGTCTGTCTCTGCCCAAGCCAAGTTTTTCCAGTGCTCCATGGGTAATATCCATATGTTTGTTTTTAAATGGGCCGTGGGGCCCAGAGATGCCCTGATAATGGACACTCAGTTGACTTGTGTATAAAGGAATAACTAGAGAGGGTGACTCATCTCTTCTTTTTACAGCCTTAACTCCTCCGAGGAAACCTTGGGCATTGCTCTTGGTTAACAGCAGAGATTCGAGCTAGGAGTGGCAAATAGAAAGCTGCTCCCATGTTAGCCGCTGAACAGACTTTAGCTTTTCCTTTCTTCCCCCCTCCTCCCCCCTATTTTTTCCATTGTAACTCAGAGTGCATTTTTGCAAGATATCCCTGAAATTACTATTACTACATCGCAATATTAGATCAATGCAGTGGTAACACACTCCAGATTGTTATGGCATTCGCATCTTGATGCCTTCCATACTGTCTTATGGAATCTAGCCTAATACCACGATTAAAATGCCTTTTCCATTTCTCTAAAGCATACTGCCTGCTGCCATTACATAAACGTCTGCCTATCTAGGGTTTTATACTGGCACCCATCACCAGGGTATTTGAGAGTCTAATGAAAAGGACCTCCGCTCATTAAAGGGAGATGAAGGTTCTTGCCAAAGCCCGGGATTAAATTAGAGTCCGCTAGGTTTCTCTTCTCACTGACATCATTATGAATCAGGAAAAACACTCCATTCAAGCGAGTTGCGTTACAGCAGTGTAAAGCCAGCGTGAGTTCAGAATCAAGCCCTTTCATTTTAACACCAGCCTACCTCCGTTTTCTCTGGCAGCTTTTTCCCACCCTGCAACTCAACCGCTGAAAATAGCAGCCCACAGTGTAATATATCTCCTTCTCATGGGCAAGCATTAAGCTTCAGAGGGAGGAAACTTTCAGAAGTCACCCTCAGGTGGGATGGGAGAGGGAAACAAAAATAGCAAAAGGAAGAAAAAAAGAAAAGGAGACAGTTGAGTTCCCACAGACTTGGTGTCACAGTCTTTGGAAGTGCCAGAAAGTACCTCGGTTGCTGCAAAAAAGAAGAGTGGGGCTTCCGATATTGTGCGACCTTGGGGTGACTGGGGAACGAGAAGCAGCAGCCCATCTCTTGTTGGGAGCTGCAGCCTGAGTCCTGCTCTCCTTCACACCCCTCTGAGGACTCAGAAAAGACAGATGCACAGGGAGAGGTACCACCCACACCACCAGATTTTCTAAGCCTCCTCTCCAAAGGGCTGGACTCATAGTCAGCTGGGAGTTGTCATCCCTGCCTCATTGTGAAGGCAGATTTGAGCAGCTAGCAGAAGAGCCTTGATTTCCCAGTGTCCCCAGGGCTAAGAATAATCTTGCCATGTGATTAAATCCCCAGTGGGAGCCGTGCCTCAGTAGTCCAGGCATGGCATGGGCAGACTTGAAAGGAGAGCCTGACACTGTCTTGTTGAAGAAGCTCGGTGGTTCCCACTGTGTGGAGAACCCAGGATGGGAGAAGGAAACCCTTAATGACAGCCCAACAGGTCTTAAATCTATTTCCCACAAATGGGAAGCTACTGGCTTCAGTGGGATCCCACAACACAGTTGGCATTTAACTGTGATGTCTATGTTGGAGGTATAATCCCAAGGTTTCTTGCATCATCAGTGAAGAAAAACAAACACTTTCAAGGGGCAATTTGGGTCTTAGGTGGGAAAAAAGGGCTGTTCCAGAGGGATGGCATGAATCTGGGCCACGGAGAACAAGCCACTTAGGGAACCAAACTGAATTTAAAAGAGCTGTCCATTAAAATACATCTGTGTTTGTCCACAGATGTTGAAAAAGCCCTTCCAAAGGGTCGTACTATCATTCCACACAACAGCACGACAGCGACCCTGTACCATTTTCACTTTAAAGCTGAAAAAACACCTGATTTCCAGGATTCCCTCTAGGATGTCTCCTGTCTGCTCTTCTGACATTATTAAACCTAGTCAGATCTTTTCTTGACTAAGGGGAAATTTCTGGGAGAATTTTCAGTTTGAGGGATGTTCGTACATCTGCTACTTAGGGCAGCAGTGCTGGCTCGTGAAAACTTGAATTGCTGATTAAACTGCAGCGTGGTTTTCCAAGTGGCAGTTTGTGCTAGGGTATTTGGTAGTATTCTCCGAGTGTAACAACACGGAGTAGGGCACTCCCCTGCTTTAAATGTCTGTGAACCCTGGAGTGGCACAGAATATGTTTAATTTGTTTTAGAGCAAACTGAAGCACCAGGGCTTACTTGTGCATCGATGTTACTCCCAGGCTGGGCAGTGGTGATGAGCTCTGCTCTGTGCATTAGCATCTCTGTGATATGTATGTTAGTACCAACCTCTTTTGTATACACACATGAAAAGCCATAAGATCCAGTGTGGAAAACAGGGGAAAAAAATCATTGCAATGATTATAATTATTTATTACTATTAGCTATAAAGGAAAATTAATACATTTAAATAAAATGAACTGATTTCATGAAATAGATCTGTGAAGTCCATGTGCAAGCATTGCTATGTTTCTCTTTTTTGCAATAAAGAAAATGGTTTTGTTAATTAATTAGGAGACTTAACAAAGTGCTTTCATAACCACAGTAATAATAATATCAATGTTAGTAGTAATAATAATAATATCAATGTTAATACTACTACTACTACTACTACTAATAATAATAATAATAATTCAATTACACCTGACATTAAGAAAACAATGAGCCAAATTGTCAGCAAATTCTTCTCACTGACAACCTGCGAGGAAAGCTGCTGGCTAAAGTCTTAGTGGAATTAAATCCTGGTGCTACCTTGAGTCACTATGGGATGTCAACATCTTGTCCTTAGTAATTAAGCATGTAGAAGAGAGAAGCTATTCTTGACAACACCCACAAGCTGCATGGAAGCACTTGGACACACCAGTAAGTCAAGGGCAGTGCAAGCCTGAGGTATGTTGTAAATTCATTTGGCAGAAGAGGAAACTGAGGCAGAGATGAGTTATGCATTGTAATCGCACTGCAAATCCACAGCGCTCAGACCTGCACATTCTCCAATACCAGCCCTTACAACACAAGCATCACTCCTCGTGCACAGCAGTATTTCCAAGTAAAAGCGAGAGATCAAAAGCAAAAGACAGCCTTTCAGATACTCCATTTCATCTGTAAAGGCAAGCGTAGGAAGATTGAAATGATTATTTTTTTTTCTTCTTGCCCATTCGATTAACATATGTTTGTCTGTGTTTCGGTATTTTACCACATAGTTGTATGAAAACCCTCTGCCTGGTTTTTTCTTGGCCTCTCACAGGCTTTCACTCATGCTAGACAACTCCGAGAAACTTGCCCACAGTACACCATCCTCGTCCACGCAACCCTGAATCAGTTCCTACACCTCAGTTGGGTAGCATCCAAGTGCATCTTGGTTGTCTCCAAGAGGAGCAGATGCTCCTACTTTAAACAACCCCCAGATAATCCCCAATCTACTCAATGAGTTCAGTAGTGTTAGAAAGCATGTACCGCTCAGATCAAAAGTGAACCCGATTACAACCACGCCACTGCCTTTTTTCCCCTTTGGGAAGGTGGAGTGAATCACAGCAGACAACGCTCATTTCTTCTGGTTAGCTCTCAGGGTTGCGGTTTCCAGTGATAAATTCAGCCCCTAGGCAATTTACTGAGGAGTTACGTAGTGTGGTACAGGCGTCCTTCCACCACTATTCAAGCCCCAAGATCTGATGAGGTTCAGTGCAGAGCATTCAGATTTGGTTTCTTTTTAATAACACTTACTGAACGTGAACGGCTTTAATAATCCCCAGCAGTCATTAGAAGCTTTTCATCTTCAAAGTGCTCTACATATGCTAATTAATGCTCACAACCATCCTGTGATGGTATTATTATCCCCATGTGTCAGCAAGGGAAATGGAAGCAATGAGGTTAAGTAATTTGCCTGAGGTCAGAGGGAGCTGATGACGAAGCCGCAAGCAGAACACCTCATCCTCTGCTCCACCACGCATCTTCCTCCTGCAGCACTGTCATCTGGTGCCCAAAGCCCTGGCTCTGTTTTGTCTCATGTGAGCATGGGACAGGTACCAGAAAAGGGGTGAAAAATCACATTTTGCCTTGCATCACCACAAGCTCTGGCTATGCCACCACATGTGCCAGCCTACATGCCACATTACTGATGCACAAAAAACAGCACAGGGCAATTTTGGGGATAAAATTCCCACTGCAGCTCCATATGCCAGCACAGGCCTAAGCCCTCCCTTCACGTCCTCCAGACCTAGCAGCTGCAACCTCAGGCATCTCACAGCTCAACCCACCAGTAAATAACCCAAGGCTGCATCTTTCTAACCACTCTATGGACATTTTGACTACATCAGTTCTAATAACTAAACAGTGCTAGGGCCCATTCCAGCTGGGACAATGTGGCTGTACCTTTGCTCCAAGTCTCAACTCCTTAAGTCTCCCAAAGAGAGTGACCATATCCAAAATGCCTATGGGGAGCAGGCCCTGGCCTGGGCTAACTCCCTGACCTTGGCTGGAAATTGTTAACAGCACTTCTGGTCTGGGCCAAAAGTTTGCCAGGGACAACTGCAACAATTTAATGGCACAAGCAACCAAGGGGCAGTGCCCAGGCCAAGGCTTGACACCATTTGATTTTTCTAGTCCAGATTTAGCCCCTGTGGCCAAATTACAGCTAGAGCCAGCAATGTGGATACCTTTTCCTCAAGAATTTTCAAAGACAAGCATCACTGCCTCTCAACTGACACCATACAGAAAAAAAGAACTTTGAGAGTCATGACTTACTCAGGATCATGCACTATGTCAAAGCCACAAACATGAGCACCACTTTGGTCCTCTGGCTCAAAAGTCAATACCTTATTATTTGGTCAGCTTTGCTTTTCTAAAATGCAGATACCTGACCATTAACCCAAGCTCACTGGCTTGTTTCACAGCCAGCCCCTTCACATTGGCTTCAGCAGCCAAGGATTCACTTTTAGCCCACATGATTAGGAGTTGATGAACTTCTCCTTCTATTCTCTACCCATTCAAATAAACACCGAGCTGTGTTTTATTTTTAAAATAAACAAAGGCAGGCTGGACTGAAATCATGCTAGGAATGGCCCTAATTCTGTTCTTGGCTGATCTGCCACTCGTAGAAGGTTGTACTACGCTTATAGGGAGAAATGACTTATTACTATTAGAATAATAAACTCCTTCCTTTTATGCTTCAAATCAAACTGCAATCTGGTCTGTGCAGAACACATTTCCCACTCCTCCTCCTCATTCTCTTCTTCCTCTACCATGGGCTTCAAACACAGAATCCAGATGCAAGCTATTTTTCCCCCAGCCGAAGGATCTGACTTTTTGGCAAGCTGTGCAAGCTGTTGTGTGGGTGGTTTAAAACTTCCCTCTGGGCCTGTCATGTGGTTAGGGCTGTCTGGGTTGCTCTGAACTTCTGGACACCATTTTCCTTTGACTCACCTTTTATTCCAGCGGAAGCTGGGACCAAGTGTGCCTAGCAAACGGGACTATGCAGAATTACACTTTGGAGCCAGGACTTTGACGCTTTTTTTCACTCATGTTAAGTCCTTTGGCTGGGTTCGCTAGAAAATGCTGTCAGAAGGCAATCCCTGCAAATAGCTGTCTCCCTGACTTTGCTTTGAGCCACTTCCTACTCATTTTCTGAGCGGCTATTCCATGAAAATTCATGCTCTGTCATGTGTTACTAGTTAAGTCAGCAGCAAAGTCTATTGTGAGACTATCAGGAAGGCCTAATCCCAGCCATCAGGGTCGCAGCACTGCCTTTCCTCTGCTGCCAGGCTGCCTTTCTTTAGGTGGTGTGCAAGCAGTGTTTTGCTTCTGCATCTTGAAACATATGAAGATATGGCCCCAGTGTCTCCAGAGCACCATGAGTCAGATAAGCATGCCAGAATTTTCCCTTTTTCTTTTTTTTTTTTAATTTAAATGAGAATAGTGTTCTGCATCTTCATGGTTAAGAGAAGATACAACTCTGGTAAAGCAGCCACATCTGCCTGAGTCTACAAGCAGCGCGCTCCAAGTTGAGCGAACCACCCAATTCATCTCATCTGGACTCCATTTAACGTTGGCAAGCCAGAACACTGGGTAGGTCCCCATCAATATCATTTCATCAAAGACATCTGAATGCATATTGTGTGTATGGATTCCTTAGCTTCTGTCTTCCCTATCACAGCGCTACAAAGACAGGCTCTACAAAACAATCTCTCCACGCTCAGGGTCATCTCCTCTTTAAGTCTAACTGCTTCTGAAAGTGGAAGAGATTATTTCTCTGTGTGTAACCTTTGTTATTTCCCAAAGAAAAGCCACTGGATAACCCAGGAGTGCAATGATAGGATGAGTGGCACTGCTCAGGGAGGGTGCCCTGCACCCTGCAACAGGGATGGGAATTGTGATCCAATGCAGGGTTGCAAGTGCTGATATGTTTATTATATATAATGGATCACTGACTCAGCGGTGAGAGTATTACAGGCAGATGAAAGTGAGCACAGATTGTATTTCATTAAATACCTCCTCCCTACAATGTCCCGCCTCTAGACCCTCACAAACCTCTTCAGAAGTAAACATAGGCTCTTTTGAGGGCATTTCAAGCCCTCAATTGTTTTTGGTCCAAAATGATCAGAGCTGGTCCTTGTGGTGCTTCCTATGGGGAAAAGACTTGGTTTAAAACCTCAAAACCAGAACCACAAGTGTTATATACCACCGAGGGAGCAATATCTACCTGAGCCTGCAAGCAGCATGTTTGGATAGGGTGTCCAATCCGCACATTTGAAATTCATTAAGTACGATCTTGCCTGGCAGCCTCACAAAAGAGCTAAGAGAGACATCATAAATATGACAATAGTAAAATGTTTAATTCCTCGAAATGGATTAGTCCCTTCATATGGAGACAGCTAATTTTCTGAGAGGCTGACAACATGCACTGCAGAAATGAAATAATCAAATTTAGCAGATCACACGATAATTATAACATGAAGAAACATTGTAAATGCTGGCAAACAGGCCATGACAAGTTATTCCTGCAACATGCAAGAGCAGGAAAAGTTGTTATGCTTTGGAGTATCTCAGAAATCAGGTCAACTCAGGACATGAAATACAGAAATGAGGAGCTTCAACTCAAGTCATATTCTAGTGAAGTAGATAACCAACCTCAAATCTTTGCCCAGGGCTACTTAACTGGTGCCAAAACCATTTTTTAGAGCTCTGAAAATGTTTTGATTAACTTCTCCTGGTCTTCAGAAAACACGCTGATGTCTACCCTGCCTGTCCATGAGCTTTGGGTTTCCAGGAACATGGTTCTTCCCAGGGTATTTTTATGCAATTCAGAAGCAAGGTGGGCTTCCAAGGGGATTTTGATTTCACTAAAGAAGTTTGCGTGGTTTGGAGAACATTCAAACACGCATGTATATGTTAGGATTAAACCATTCAGTGTCCAGTGCTTGTCTCCACTGACTGCATGGCTTTAGTATAAGAGCCCAGGGCAAAGTTTTCAGAAATAGGTTGCTCAACAGGGAGCCTGGGTTTGGAGAGCACTAAGCACACAGCCATTCCCTTCATATCAGCATGACCCGGTGGATTGTGAATGCTTTTTTCAATGCCTTGGTTTGGACTTAAAAGCTTAACTGGAGGCATTCAGGTTTGAAATCTGGCCTCAGTTCCCTCAGTACTTCCATTTCATCACCTATAAAATGGAGGATACCATTTCCCTACAGGTGTTTTATAAGGCTTAACTCATTCATGCGTGCAAAGTGTTGAGATACTTGAATGAGCAGCACCGTACCAGAACAATGTCTTATTTTGTGAACGTAACCTCCAAAACTTTTCACACCCTCTTAGGCCTTCCAATACTTCCTGCTTCCCGCCGGGCTGGGACAACTCCTTTCAGGACACTTTTGTGCCCTATACTGGCTGTGGAAACAGCAGGTGGTGAAAGGAACAAAAATGAATAGAGGTGGGAGGAAAAGTTATCCAAATATAGTGGAACCTCAGAAGAAGTTTCAGCCGGGGTGGAGCAAGATTGCAGAGGGTTTTTCTTCCGGCCC
The DNA here is from genome assembly GCA_013401315.1 of Balaeniceps rex. NCBI lineage: Eukaryota > Metazoa > Chordata > Aves > Pelecaniformes > Balaenicipitidae > Balaeniceps > Balaeniceps rex. The sequence continues at coordinate 21,515 of VYZW01004333.1, forward strand.
CCGCCCCCAAAGCTGTTTACCAGTTCCCATTGACAGCAGTGGCATCCCCTTCCCCGTTGACCGTGCCACTTTATAACGTGCCTTGGAGCGAGGTGTGCTGCAGGAATAGTCATCAGGGACTGTCACCACACCTCAGAGCATGGGGGAAGAGGGGCTGCAGAGCTGCTGAGATGATTTTGTGCCTCTGCTCCCTCCCAGAGGCAGCGGGGGGAACAGGGAGGTAGCGGCTGAGGTCCTCCTGCCATAAGTCTCTCTGGCTGGTTTAAAGCTGCGTTAGCTGGTGGAGGGTTAAAGCAGCCAAAGGACAGATGGGGAATTTGAGAGGCACAAATATGGTTTCAATCTGGTTTGTCCTTTCTGCTCGTCTTGCACCGAATGCTTCTAGGGCACAAGACCAGCATGCCCCTAGTGCTTCCCCTCGCCCAGACAACTTCTGCTCCTTCCCCCTCGAACAATGTACGAGCAAATCCGGAGCAGAAGACAGTGAATGAATATAAGTACTTTCCCTCACCCCCCTTCCCAGCCCTGACATAATAACAAACAGCTCTCCAAAAAGCACTTAAATTTACGAACAGTTTATAAATTCACAGACGTTGATTTATAGATGTTGGCCTGACCCAATATTAGACACTTTGGTTTCTTTTCTGTTTTCAAAGTGCTGCTGTTATGGCTTGGGTTCTGAGTGCCGTCACACACCAAAAACAGCCCCCAGGTCCTCCCTGTGGGCTTTGCTTTGCCTGCAAGGACGGGCCGGGGCTGGGGCTGGGCTCCCACTCTCTTCGAGGGGCTCTTCCCCTCGCTCGGCAGGACGGCTTCCAGCTGGTTAGCAAGCCGTGATGACAGGCTTTCTAGGCAGCTTCATTTCGGCTTCCTTGTCTGCAGGAATGGTGCGTGAGGAGGAGCCCGTGCCTGTGTGTGTGGCATTCCCTGCCTACAAGCCCCCGGTAGGAGCACCGAGTTAACCAGAAAAAAAAACCAAACCAAAAAAAAAAAAAAAAACCCAAACCAAACCCTGCCTGGAGCCAGCATTAATTGGCTAAAAGAAATACAAACGAGCACATTTGAACTCAAGGAATGTCAAAATTCCACCCTGAAAAATCGTGGAGCTGATGTGTCCAGGCTTGTCATCTTATGGCCATGGCGTGAGCAGAAAACCCCACACGCAGACCATGCCAGCAGGTGAGATGAGGGTTAGGGATAACTGCTTTCCACTCCGTGGAACTTCACAGTCTTGTCTGGCTTGGAAACCCAAAATTCGCGGTAACGTACGGAGCTGTGGGCTTTGATGGGAGCCATGAAAGCCTGGCTGGGGGATCACAACATGTTAAAGGCCAACTGCGACCAATTCCTCCCCACCCCCTCTACAAAGGGATTCTATTCTATAATTCTATGATTCTACATACACACACACACACACAAGTAAAGGATGTGCTATTCACCAACCGCTTCTATTTGCTCTTTTTCTGCCTCTGGGCAAATCACCCGAGTTTCTCCAGCTGTGAAAAAAGAAGTGATGGTTCAGCTTGCACCCTGATCTCAGAGCTACTAATGTAGTGGAGAGGATTGCTCTCTTTGGAGAGGGGGCGCTGGGCTTGCAGGAAATCCTAATGCTGGATAAACAGTCTGCCAGTCAAGCAAAGGAATAGTGCTCTATCTTTAGTCCGTCATATGAAGCGATGTTTGCTAAAACAATGTCCCAGTGATGACGGGGTGTACGAGACATCAGCCCTTCATGCCTCACGCTGCTGGTGAGTCTCTTTTCTAAAGCCGCACCAGCAGCCAGCAGAAGATGGGCAGAGTAAGGTCACTCATAACTTTGCGGCCAGGCTTCGTAGGTTCTTGCTTGGGGTCTGCCATTTTACCCCACTCCTTACAGTACCTCAAGCTGCTCACCTTGATGAGCATCCCCTTATTCACCCACCAACAGACACTTTGCCATCAAGAGGAAAATCTGGTGGAGTCACTTGGAGAGGTAGTGCTGTATCATTTCATATCTTTATCTTTGGGTATGGGGTCCATATTACTTTATTTTGATTTTTTTTTTCTCATACAGATCTTCTACAAAAGACTTTCACTAACAATAATTATTCTAAATGAGTAAAAGCCTGCGGTTTGCCATCAAAATAAAATTAAATTTAAGAAACCATTCTAAATTCTTCTTTGAGAAATGCACGGGGGTTTTTTCAGAAATTGAAAGAAAGCGATAACTTTTTTGTTTTGCTTTTAGTGGAACAAAAGACCGGTCCTCACTAGGTCTTCTATATCTTAGGGACCATTTTTCCTTTGAGGAAAAATCTGCTGGGGAAACTGAACATTGAAGACCACTTGATAAGTCTGTCCTGTGCAAGCATGAGTTGTTTGCAGACAATTCTGCTTCTGCATAGCCCTTCTCCATTGCTAATCCAGCCCCAGCTGTGTTGTAAAGACAGTCTGCCATCATGCTGCGATTTTGTAACTTTTGACAAACGAGGGATTAGGCTCCGGCCACCCAATGCATCTGAACTTGTGATTTAATACGAGATCTGAACTCCAGGCCACAGTTTCCTCAAGAGTCAACAGGCTTGAAACCTTCACGTTCATGGGCTTTGCCAACCAGAATTTGAATCAAATATCATCCAACCCACCTCAGGAACAGGATGATGGATCTGTGGCCAAGACAACGGACTGGGATCCAAGAGACCTGAAGGTTAAATCCAAATGTGCCTACTCCTTCAGATTAAATTCTAGACCTGTTTGAGCCCTGAGGAAACCACCCATTGGGAAGCCCAGTCTTGCCTTAATATTTATTCAGTGTGGGGAAGACGGTGGATTCGCTAATGGAGCAGCATCCAATTCCACGTGCTCTGAAGATCCAGTGGACCCACAGGAAAGAGACGCAGACACCAGCAGGCAGGGGCAGAGGGGCTCACCCCCAACGCTTATTCAGGTGGTGTGCCCCCACGTGCCTTCCAGAAGGGGGGAAAAAAAAATCTTTGTGAAAAAGTGCACGTAAAATAAATTATAGCGGCCCCCGTTCCTAATTGAAATAACTCAGCTCTTCTTTTTGTGTGTGCCTGTGTTTAAAGAGAAACCTGAAAGGCACAAGTTCACATTATGGACTAATAGCCTGGAAAATTTCAGTTTAAAAAACAAAGCTGGCTTTGAGTTACACAGGAGAGGCCTGAAAAAAGCATCTGAAACCACTAACTTCTATTTTTTCCTGCACTTTTTACAACATAATATGGCTGAACGGATTTTATTTTATTTTATTTTATTTTAAAAACTTGCTTTAAAAAAATAATCAACACAAAAATCCTCTCTCTGGCCTTCATGTGCCAAGTTTCAGCCCAGGGCAAATTTTTTACAGCTGAATTATACACCCTGAAAAATAAGGGGCTTATAATGACAACATTGAGAGTCCCCTAACTATAGTGGTATGAATGGGGAGGGAGGTATAATAAGAATGGTCCATAGTGTGTAGCAGCAGCAATAAGTGAAGGAGCCCTTACTCAGCATGAGGAATTCTATATATCTTGGAAGGCTTTCATGAACCTAAACATTATTGCTAAGAAAGGAATAAACAGTTTGAACTGCTGTTGCCATTCATCCAGTGCTCACACACTGAGGAATACACAGAGTTGTTCTCTCAAAGACGGAGTGAAATATTCCAGACATAACTCTTTCTTACTTTGGGGCTGGAGAGGATTTCAAGCCGCTGTTTGAAGGCAAGCTGGAGAAACACTCTTGTTCTAGGATTTTTTTTTTATAGCAATGATGATAATTGAATGCGTGCCTACAGCTCTCAGAGCTGAGCTCGCACTCGTTGATGTGAGTGACGTCGGCTGAGGACACAAAGGATCATTATTGGCTGGGGGTGGTATCTGCAGGTCAAGTGAAACCAAAATAAGGAGTTTAGCAAAATGACTCCTTGCTTGGGGTGGTTCAGTCTTGAAGGTGGACCAAATCTGACGGCCCAGAAAAAGTATGGAAAACAGTGCCATTTTTAAAACTGCTACTTCTAAAATCAGATCATCCAGCAAGTTGGAGGAAGAAGTTGGATTTAGGCAGACGCAGGAACCCGGGTGCCTATGCCATCAGAGCCTGGGCACCTTCTTACAAACTGAGATCAAATGTCAAAATTTCCACAGGGAGCAAATCTGTTCTCTGCGTTGCCATTTTCCCTTCTCCCCTCTAAATACATCAGGTCAATCAAAGCATTTGGCTTCTGTTATTCCATAAATCCTCCATTTTAATTTCAGCACATCTATGTATGAACAGGCACACATAATCACACTTATAAACAGCTGCACCTACATACATCTATATATTACGCATCTTCCCATTGTATTTTTATTTTCTATTACTTCACATTTGCTATATGAAGAACCATGTCAACATTAGTAACAGAAATTTGCCATTTTATGAAAGGAAAATTCAGCTCAAAAATTTTCAACCAGTTCAGTGGCCCTGGTTCTATTTGACCAAAGGACATGACTTTAGCACGTGATTGTCATCTGATAGTGGGCATCTAAAACAGGTTGGAGGAATCATGTCTTAAAAATGCCCTTCCATTGCTACTGATTTCCCAAGAGCCTATGCATTACTAGCTCAGCTCTACATGTCTACTTTGTAGCCACCTAACATTAAATAAGAAAATTTCTACTCCAAAATGCCTTACTATGGTGCCCATACCCCAACACTGCTGCTAGCTTTCCCCTCTCCCTGATTAAAGGCCATAATTATCAGTAATTCCTGGATCAAAGGACCAATCTGGATTTCACAACATTTTCATACCAGTACGGATACAATTTCAGAGTTGTCAAGACTGTAATGTAGATTAAACTTCTGTCTGTTAGCACAGAAATTAAGATTAGATAAATTTTCAACTTCTACCATACTTCTTTCTGTATTAGTTAATGAATGGTTTCTTTTTTTAATTACTGCTGCTGTAAATCAAGCCCATGAGCATAAACTGAACTTGCAAATAAGAATTTTAACAAAGTACCTCATAGTCTTAAATTCACACTACTCAAGTAAACCCAGTCTTTAATCTCTGGAACCCATCTTGGACAAACGTTTCTAGAGTAAGTGTCAAGTTTCTGGCAGTAAATTTGGAATAACAAACAAAAACCTCAGGTGAAGAAACTTTCTAAGTCCCAAAACTGCATGAGTTACAAAGTTAATGTTATTAAGAAGAATTCCTGAGCATGATATTTTTTCCGTACCTGTGAAAGGACTGAAGTCTAATGAATTTGCAAAATGTTTGGACATGGAAATTAGTAAAAATTACACATGTGTATAATCCTAAAAGTTTGGACATGGAAATTAGTAAAAATGACATATGTGAATAATCCTAAAAGTAATTTCCTTGAAAGAGCAGAGAAAGAGTAGCCAACTATTTCATTCTTAACTTTGAGATTTAACAAGATGCTGGAAAACTAAAAGCCAACACACCTCTCTTGAAAGTTTTGGGGTTTACTTTGTGTCTTGTATCTCCCCACAAGACTGTTAAAAGAAAACAAGACTGGAGGGGGGAAAAGGGCCTTTTTATGCACTATCAGTGTCTTTTCCTTTTTATTTCATAAAGCAAGTACCTTCTTTTTTCATACAGCAACGTGGAGAGGTAAACATCTGACATTATAGTCCACTGTAAAGTTATTTTGGTATAAATTATTTTGTATTTATATCTGTGCAGTAACCAGAAGATATGTGGCTATGAAATTATGCTATAGCACTGAAAGCCTGATCTGGTAAAATTATGCTGTATTGCCGATCTTCAAAATACAGGGAACTTTTAGTGGTAGAAATTTTGGGTTGAAATTTATATTTTTAATCAAAAATACGGGTATTTCCCTTCTAAATGGAGGGGGACATACCTGCTTTGACAAGATGTTCCAGGTTATACATAAACCAAAAAAACTTTCAAAGCTTTTCAGTGAGGCCAAAATATTTTATGTGAATGTCTGAAAAATCTTAGGAAGATACTTTGGGGGGGAAGGAGGCTTTGTGAATGAAATCCTGCAAAATGTTTAGAAAGATGTGGTGAACAATAACCCATCCACATAGAGTCAAATGTCTTTGTGGAAGCTCGAGTGGAGCCCTCCGCTGGCCAGAAGGACAGTTGGGCCGCAAAGAGGCTCCATGTCTGCAGGGCAAGAGCTGCCCAAAACCTCTCACAGCTTGCTTTATATTTGTGTTGCAGTCTAACAAGTCCCTACTGCAATAATTTCTTAAAGCTGGTGCCCAGGTCAAACTGTCCATCTTCCCCAGGCCTCCCTGAGTGACGGGTACCCTCTAACCAGACTCCAGAAAGACAGCCAGCAGATCAAAGTCAGCTTTCATTCATCCACAGCAATAGGATGGAAAAGGCAGGTTCAATATATGTAACTGAGTGTGCATCAATGAAATACCATTTTGCTAAAAGTCATCCATCAGGCCTTTGTGCCACAAATACTGTCGTTTTGGTTGTCCACCTTGCCTTGCTTTTCACATGGTGCCGAACATCCAATCCCTAAAAATCAGGTCTCGTCCAAGCTGCCGCAGGCTAAGTACCCAAAGGCACCGATCCTTTTTCACAGTCTTGGCCTCATTTTGTAACAGTGCACATCCACAGTAGCTCACAGGAGCTACTCAATTTCGTTCAGCTCCTTTTCTTTACATAGGGACTTTGACTAGTCTCCTTCCTCTCCTTCCCAAGAAAAGTGATTTTCCTAACGACACAGGCTAGACAGATGACAGATTGTCAGGACACACAGCACATGTTTTCTTTAAGTGAGCTTTTTATTTGTTATTTTAAGGTTATTTCCAGATCCCTGACACTTATTCCAAAAACTCAGGTAACCAAGACGGAGCTCAGAAACTGAAGTTATTCTTAGACTAATCAGCCAGTGATCTAAATCCACAACACTAATCTCATAATTTGGCATCACAAAACTTAACCAGTCACATCTGGATAAGGTACTCCATGCTAACAGCCGTATTTAGCCCTGCTGTTTTCAACCTGTTTACTCTGGGAAATAAAACACTCAGGCTGTTTTATTTTGAGCTCACATTAGTGAGACCTACTTGGGTGGAGAGAAGGAGACTAATGACACTCAACTGGGCTGAAGTCATAGCTGCCCTAAGAACACACAGCTCCACACTATTTTGTAGCTCCATACTTTTTTGTAGGATTTTGTAGAGTACACTTGTGTCTTACAACCTCTTACACCCTGCAACAGGGTGTTCAAAGACACAACTAGTATCCAACAACCTTTGTTGGGTTCTCGGGTTCAGCAGAGCTGTGCATGATGGTGTCACCAACGGGCTCCCACGGCAGAAGAAAGGAAGCTCCTTCCTTTTGATTGCACCCACTGAAGACCGTAAAAGAAACCCCTTTCTACCACCCGCTCCATTCTTTCAACACATAACCTTGAGGGAAAACATTATTACTATTATTGTTACCATTACAGTAGAGCAAGAAGGCTGTGCCGAGACCAGGTCCCAGTTGTGCTAAGTGCTGTGCAAACAAACATGTGGTGTGTTCATGCTCTAGGCAGCACAAGAGACAAAGGCAATATTATTAGCATGCCCATGAACTGAGGCACTGAGATTATCCAACTTGCCCAAGGTCACGCAGGAAGCAAGTGGCAGAGCTGGAAATTGAACCCAGATTTCTTGAATTGCAGGCCAGGATTTTAACCACAAGGCCATCTTTCGTCTCTCTTTTTTTTTTTTTTACCCTCCGATCTTTCTATTTTAGCACACTTTTGAAAAAAATTACTCTTAAAAATCCATTCGGCAATACTTTAGGTATGCTGTGGCCTCCACAACCGTATTTAGCACAATTATAGGCTAAAAGGAACTCTTGCAAATTATGTGCAAATAGATATGTCTTTATGTAAATCCAAGTTCTTGGAACATAAATCTACAGCCAAAAAAACACAAAGGTTTAAGCCAGGGAGGAATCAAGCTCCAAAGTTTTTCCTCTTCGAAGGTTGGTAACTGAGGTACAACACTCCCCAGCTAAAGAAAGGAGAATACGGACTAGATGCCTGGGGAGTAGTTATGCCAGCTCTAATAAACTTATGATTTATTTCACCGGTAGAAATGTGAAGACAACAGACACTTGGACATTGTTTTAGAGGATTCTGTCACATATATGACTGCTTTTTTATACATGCATATTTTCTAAAACAGTTATTGTACCATAAGTGCAAGAATACTGAAAGCCAGGCAACTTTCTGATAGTGCACAGCCCCACAGCAGATATGGGAGCCTGAGCATAGGAGGGTAATTTGGTGTCTGGCGAGGGATGTTGTACAAGTTTAACCATCTGGGGAGATTGTCCGTCTACCGAAATAAATGCGCAGGCAGAACAAGGATCCTCTCTCCCAGGTGTGCCAAATGCCTGGTCACTCCCAGACCAAACTATGGCAGCTTCTTTGCTGCTGTAATCCCAGGCATGGACCAGGAGATAAGCTGCCACGTTGCTTGGCACAAATGCAAGAAGCAGAGCCAGATTAAGCTTGTTCACCAGGATACACAAAGGTGATCACCGAATCCCATGACAAGGATGTGGTAACTCATGTGAAACAAAAGAGAGCTGGGTTTCATGCTCCTGCTGCCAAGGGGAGTGCTCACTCTGAGTGCCACAGTCAATGCACGCTTGTGCCTTGGCTGCAGTCCTGCCTTGGATCTGCAGCTCTGGGTACCACGCCAGTATTGTGTAGGCAGTTGTTTATAAGGTTAAATTTAGGCATAGCACCCTGACTTTTCTTAAGGAAAGTCTCACAGATTTTCTCATGAACTTGATCAAATAGATTCGGCTTCTCCTTCCCTCCTCCAGAATTCAAAAGGGAATGAACTTCTTTCTATAGATATATTGTGCTATTCTACATAATATGGTAAAAGGAATATGGATCCATACAATTTTTCTATAAGAATAAAATCTAGGCAAACTGTTCTGGGATGTGCACTCTTTCATTTATTATATAGCTAGAGACCCAAACAGTAAATGGATCTGTTCCCTAGTTTGGACTCTAATGGGCACTGCCTAGGCACATCCATGCTTTTCAGCTACAAACTACATATCAGGAGCAGTCTCTGACTTGTGCAAACTTCAAGAGGTGCTAGATATCACCTACAGGTGCCAGGGACCGCACCTGAGTCTCTGCACCTGAAACTCTGTCTCTGCAGTGTTAGATTTACTAGCTAGAAAAGAAACTTCTCCAAGACTATATTTAAATTCAATGTCTTCTACTCGAAATCCTCAAGCTTTGCGTGGAAAGGCTGAGCCCCTTAGTCCAAATGCTGGCCACCCTCAGCCTCCCAGAATGGTTTGATTCATTTGTCTAAACAGAGCTGGATATGGCTGCAGTGGCACCAAGGGCAATTGGGGAGGAGGAAAACCATGAGGTTAAATGGGGTATCTGGTAGGTAGAAGAGAAAGATGGAGGAGCCAATAGCTCATCCCCCACCCAGGGCACTTTTAATGCTAGACCTATACTTGAATATACATACGCTTTTCTGGGGCACGTTGGAAACTAATGAACAGCAGGTAAGTCTGGTTGGAAGCTGGATGGCAATTTTATTTCAGGATCGCTTGTTTGGGCCAACACCAGTGGGAGTGCAGGATCAGTGCCCATATATGTTATGGAGTAGATACACAATTACCAGCTTTCCCAGTTACATAGCTAGTTCAACTGAATGTCATGAACCATGTTATCGCTCTCTACAACTATCTGAAAGGAGGTTGCAGTGACATGGGTGTCGGTCTCTTTTCCCAAGTAGCAAGTGATAGGATGAGAGGAAACGGCCTCAAGTTGCAACAGAGGAGGTTTAGATTGGATATGAGGAAAAATTTATTCACTGAAAGAGTTGCCAGGCACGGGAACAGGCTGCCCAGGGAAGTGGTTGAGTCCCCATCCCTGGAGGTATTTAAAAGATATGTAGATGTGGCACTTAGGGACTTGGTTTAGTAGTGGACTCGGTAGTGTTAGGTTTATAGTTGGATTCGATGATCTTAAAGGTCTTTTCCAACCCAAATGATTCTATGATTCTATGTTTCTAAAGGGAGAAGCACGTGCTATTCTGTGCGTGCTGCACATGGCACCTGCAAAAGGGACCAAGTAAGCAATATCCAGTTCTCTTCACAATGGGCATTATTCAGGAATGACACCAGTGGCTTTAGCAGAGCAATCTAACCCTGTAATATGATAACCATTGGCAGTACGTGGTCTCTGTGTGAACACAAGCGAATGCTGCTGAGTTTCATTTCAGACTAAGCCGGCAGCAGACAGGAGCACCAGCAGTGCTGGCTCAGCACTTCTACCAGGACTGGTGCAACTCACTATAACTCATTCCTTCTGGGCTCTTTTTTAAAGTGCCATCTGGGACTGTGCTGCTAAGCTGTCCTCCAAACAGCGACACTGTTAATAATAATAACAATATTCAGGTCTTACATAGCATTTTTCACCTTTAGATCTCAAAGTGATTTACTATGGAAGGCTTTGGAGGGCTTTAAGAACAGATTATACAGACATCTGTCAGGAATAAACCAGATTTCCTGACCCTGCCACGAAGCAGGGGAATAGTTCGATGTTCTTTCTAGCCCAGAATTTCTATGATTACCCCCATTTTGTACAAAGAAGCCTTTGGCTCATGGAGTAGCAAGATGACCTCAGTGGATCACACAGCTACTGTGTTGAAGCCCCCATGGCAGCCCAAGACACTATAAATGATAAAAGAAGTGAAGCTCTCCCCATCCTAACACTGTGACCAGCAGTTGTGGGTGGTCTCTGTGGAAATGCAGCAGTATACCTGATTGGATAATAATAAAAAGTGTTAAATAAATAATATTTCCACAAGTAGGAAACCATATGTTGCATTGAAGCCTTGAAGGTGGCCATAAATCAATGGTAACGATAGGGTTCATCCTTCAAGATGGGTATCATTAGCCCTCCATCTCCCTCCACTGACAAGGGGAGCTGGAGCAAGTAACTAGGCTAGACACTTGACTTTTTGGTTTCTGAGGTTAGATGAGAGACATTGCAGGCAGCCTGGCTTCAGGGAGCCATATTCTCATGGTTTCTTTGCAGAAAGAGAGCTCCCATGAGCACCCACATGTCTCAAAGGGCTCATTTCAAAGTCAGGCTTAAATGACTCCGAAACAACACTTTGCAACCTCATAAACATCAGGACATACTAAAACTGCTGTCACATAAATTAATTAGCAAAAGAGTTTAAAAAATGCATCTTGGCAATGGCAGAGTGGAGAGCGTGACAGCAGCCTATGCATTGGTTGTGACAATTTTGTCACAGTGACACCTTGATGTTCTTCAGCTGCAACTGGAATAAGAGAACCAGATCTCAGTGCACTCTGGAAAACTACACCTTCCAGGTGAGGGGCAGTTGGGTTGACCTTTAGCTGCTGAGAGAGGGCCCCAGGGATCCACTAAATGCATAACGGGGAAAGGCCAGCGTCGAATTTAAAGGCTTATAATATTCTGTTGCATTTTTGCTTCCTTTTTTGTAACCAAGAACTTAACTCTTTTGCTTAACGACAACAAAACTTGACTCTGGTTTAAGTTTATCTGGTGTCTAAAGTGGTCTCAAGTACATGACACAGCCACTGAGCCTCCTCAGGAGCAAGAGATCCAAGCACATTGGAGGTGCAAACCCTCCCTGTGGAGACTCTGCAACGCAATACATATTTAATGGCCCTCAGGGATTGCAATTTCTTTGCAAACATCAGCCTAAGCAGCAAAATCAGCAGGTGCCAAGAAAAAGAGGAGCCATCCTCAAGCCAGGCACGACCTCGTGTTATTTTGCAAGGGACACGGAAAAGTGAAGAAAAATGAGAACATTCTGAACTGCAGGAATAAACTCCTCATTGTCACAGTTCATGGTCGGAGTTTAGTCATCATAAATGCACTTTCATACCTGTATTCATAGAGCAGCACCTAACAGGCCCCTGGGACAAGGCAAACAGCAGCACAGAGCTTAGCTGAATGGCTGCCCCATGCAGATGCTACAGTTTAAGAACCGTTTTATGAAATGGAAATGAATATTTTCATTTCTTTTTCCTTATGAGTATTTTTATTAACTTTTAAATTTTCGTTTGAATTTGCTATGCCTTTTTTTCCTTGTTTTCTCATTACAGGAAATATCAAACCAAGAAATCTCAACCTATTCAGTTCTGCAGACCCTTCTTCTAGTTTTGGAAAAGTTTTTGATAAAAACATTCAGTGCTCAGTAAATATTTGGTTTGGTGCATTTTTTTTTTTTTTTTTCAGGGAAAATCTTAATTTGTGACAAAAGCCCACCTTTTGTGGAAATCACGTTTTGGTGGAAAATTTTGACCACCTGTGGAAATGAAAGCTGTGAACAGCATGTAATTCAGGAGTCGGATGAAGATAAATTCAATGGACTGATTTTTAGTTTCTCATGTTTCGGAGTGAGGCAGGGATCCAGGTTCCACCAAGCCAGCAGGGCCGCAGGGTTGGACGCTTATCAAAGCAGTTGCCTTCGGGGCTCTCACGAGATCAGGCTTTTACTCAGTGAGAGCTCCAGGTCTTCGGAGGGAACAGCAACGCCACAGGAACAGCCTTATTTCGGCATCCACCCCAAGGAAAACCAAGAACATGGAAGGACCTGAGAATTTTAAGAAACAGCAAACACAAAACTAGTCCCAATTATCCCCACACACACAGGAAAAAGATGTTCAGGCATAGTTTAAAGTTTTATACCAGTTTAAAAAAAAAAAAAATCCATGTGAACTTGTTCACTCATCACCCTGAATAAAAAAGGGCAAACTCTCCCCATTCCATGAAGCTATTCTTGGCCACTGTGAGCTAAAAAGCAGGGAGGGCAGTTTAAAGGGGGCAAATACAATTAATGTTCCCGCTTTTGCCATATTTCTGGGCCCAGGGGACAAATCAGGAAACTTTATGTCAGCAGGAATGTGAACAATAAAGGCAAAGTAGGTTGCATGTTAGAAAACCGTTTCACTCCCTTTTTATGTTTTTTTATTTTATTTTTTTGCCCAGCAGTATGATGTGTTAACAATTTTGTTGGTTTAACAGTTCACACTTCCAGCACATTTATCCATTGGCACATGGGGGTTTTATGCATTTAACAGTTTTCTTCATTAAAGTGGGTTCCACTGTGTCTTAAAAATTGTTTTCCTTAGACTGTGTGTTTGTTATTTTATATGGTGTGACTGAAAAGCAGGCCAAAATTTTGGCCTTGGAAAATGCGCGCTGCAGAGAGGAGCCCAGTGCAGGCAGCAGGATTAGCGTCCCTCAAAGCCCAGCACATATTCTTTTAAGAACTGCTGATTGCACTTTGAAGCTTTCTCCCCTAATTGCTGGGAGATTCTTAATTTGTCCGGAGCTTGGGAAAACGAATTGCAGATGTACGTGCTGCAATCAAAACCCTCTCTGCGCAGGATTTTTGCACGCTGCTGTTGAGATGGCCTTCATCCTCTTCCGCAGCGCCCTCAAACCACCTGTTTTTTACAACTACAGTGCCAGCATTTTAATTTGTTTTTATTTGTATTTTATTTTGAAGGGAGAGCAGGGGCTGGGGGAGGGGAGAGGGTGGCTGTTATTTCTACAGAAGCAGGGCTGGTTCTTAGAGGCATAAGAGACACCCAGGTGTTTTCACAACGAGCCCTGTGCAGGGCCCTTTTGGAGCCGAACTCGATTCCTGTTTGCCAAACTACACTTTCAAGAGGTGTCAGATATCGAGAACCTGTTTCAAACGCCAAGCCAAGCAGCGGAGGGGAAAAAAAAAACAAGAGGGAGGAGGGGAGAAGGGGGACCTGGGGAAAAAGGAAAAGGGGAAAATGTTCCTCCTCGAAGAAAAAGGTAGTTGTTCCAAGTTGGCTGTTTCTTTTTAAAATAATTAGTTAAGCAGTGCATAAAAACAGGTAAGTCTGTTCTGCATTGCTCATAGCCTTGGCAGGCCCCGTCCTTCCCTGCGTTAGAGGAATTTCTGTGAACCACCGCTGCACAGGAGAAGGGAGGGGAATTGTATCACCGTGACCTAAGGCAACCCAGCTTGTAAGGTTAACCATAATTTTTTAAACTAACATGACCTCTGTTAACCCCTCCACTCCAATCTTTAAAAAAGAAAAGAAGAGAGAGAAACATGTTTACAAAACCACTAGAAGGAAAAAGGGGGCAAGATGCCGAGAGTCTTGTTCCTTCGCTCTCCCCTCCATCCATCTCTCACCTGCTCCTTTGTCCCTGTGTGTCCACACCAGTAACTGGTGTTTACTGGGTCTTGATGCAGCATGTCTAGGGACTTTGCTTTTTCTAATGAGTCACTGAATCATAAAATTAAGCTATTCTGGGAAGCCAAAAAAAATTCAGTTCCATGTGTGCATTTGGGGCTTTGCAGGAATGTTCATGTCTGGATGTCTGAGTCACATACTGTCACGGTAAACGTGATACATCCTCTTTTTAATGGCACCATTGGCTTGTTTTATTTATTTTATTTCCCTCTACTCATCCCTCTCTCCTTATTCTGCAGAAGAACGCAGGCCATTTCCTCCAGCTGGGATGCCAGGTTAACCCACCTCAGGCACCCTTTGCCCTTCCCTCTTCTATAGCCGTCTTAAATCAAGTAACCAAAGCCAATGCCAGCACGGCCCTGGGCCAGCTGGAGGTGGCATGGGGCCATGGTATATGGTGTAGTCAGCTTTCGTGTCAACATTTGGATGCTGAGTTCATCTCAACCAGAATGTGCCAAGCTCGAAGGAATCTGAGTCTGCCTCAGAAAATACATATGCAATACGCAGCCCACACGAAGACACTGGCTCAGGGAGGAGACTTACTTATTTCTGGTCTCAAAATTTTCCCTATGGCTTACTCCCACCTACATTCATTTCTGGTCACTCAGATACAGATGTGGTATGGGCAAAAAGGGTGTAGGTATGATATGTAGAGACCTGACCTCATCTCCCACTGATGCAGAGGATGCAAATACTGCCTAACTGCTCTTGAATACCCCCCTCCTCCATGCTCCACCAGCTCACATGGTAGACACAAACCTCTGATTTTATATGGTTCTGCAGTTAGGCCATTCTTAAAATGTATTTTCTTTGAAACAGTTCCTCCCCTGCTTAAGCAAGCATAAACCAACACTCCTGCTNATATTTATAATTATTAAGCGTGGAAAATCTACCAATTAAGTAAAGTTAATGTACAAAATAAGGAGCAAGAGGCCAGATTCTCAAGTGGTATGAGTTGGCAGAGGTTCAAGACTTCGTTGGAAAAATAGGCCTGAACTACCATTCATCCAATATGTAGTCCAGCCCTCCATCCTAGAATGAGCTCACGTACAATTAATTGGTTATATACATATATATTTGCAGTCCTGTTTGGGTGCAGTGAGCATGGGAAATACCAGATCTACTACAGACTGCTCTCCAGCAGATATGCTGAGCTCGGCTTTCCCCAGCCCCACTGTTTGGGCAGTCTTTATACAGCACCGTGTAAAAT
>VYZW01004333.1:37007-52824 GCA_013401315.1 Balaeniceps rex
CACAGTGTAAAATGGCTACTGTAGCTGTCTATTCTGGGTGGCTGTCCTTCCTAAACAGTCCCTATAGTCCATGAGCAGGCACCCTACTTCCAAGGATGAAGCTGAGCATCCAGTTTCAGCACCTGCCCTGAATGGTGCTTTCTGGAATTAACTCCGTCTCCACTAAATAACAAGGAGACCTGTGTCCTTATGAAGGCACTTAATTAAACAATTTAAACATATTCCACTCACCTAGCAACTACAGCCAGTGATAAAAGAGGGAAGTGCACGTCTGAGAGCCTGCTTTTCAGCCAAGTGGAAATAGCCTGTAAGTTGTGCTAGAGGTAGAGATCATCTCAGAGAAAGGACTCAGTTTTAGGTGTGATCTCAATATCTTGAACTNCATCACTGGCACATGTGTATTTGTTTAAGTCTTTCTATTCCCACCCTTCCTCCAACCTGATTTTTCCTATGTTAAAGCTGTTTGGAAAATACTGTAATTCTGATTGTTCACAAATATTTAGTGTCTTGGAGTTTGAATGCTTGGAGTCTGCTGCTTTTACAAATTTGCTTTGAGTTGAAGAAACATAAACAAATGAGTAATGTTTTTCTACCTCATTCCTCGAGTTGCCATCTAAGATTCACTTACGNCTTTGTCAAGTCTTGAGCTGCATCTTGGGAATTGTCTGGGTGAGTAATAAATAGTTGGCCTAAGCTCTGCTGGGACTCTCCTAATAATTTAGCAGTATGACCAGTCAAGCCTTAGTGAAAAGGGCCAGGCCTTAATACAGAAGTAGCATATTAGGTCATAGATAAAATATCCCCGTAGGTCCCGCTGAACCACCTTGTAAGGCAGTTCCAAGGATGGAGGTCCTGCCTGCTCATCTGTACTTGCATGTCAGCAACTCTTTTCATTGACCATGTGCTTATGATTTAATTGTCTGTTTTCTGGAAGAAAAGAAAACAAAACTTTGGAGACTCATTTCCTAAACTAAGCAAGGAGGAAGAGAAACTGCTNCTCAGCATTTATCTGAATATGGCTCCCCAGTCTCCTCGAAAATAAAAGTTCTGCTAATGAAGTTTCACCCAGGTCTACCCAGATTTGCACTGGTTTTCAATGTTTATTTTTCAGTTATTCCCAATCACTACTCACGTTCTTATACTACAGTTTGTGGGCTCCATAAGAACTGGCGACTGAAGGANAGTTCCTCTAAAAAGGCATCACTGGCACATGTGTATTTGTTTAAGTCTTTCTATTCCCACCCTTCCTCCAACCTGATTTTTCCTATGTTAAAGCTGTTTGGAAAATACTGTANTTTCTGGGCCATGTCCTCTACCATACTGTCTTCTGCCTTCTAACTTTCTCCTAAAATTTCTACTTAATTCACATTCTTGTTTCTTGACATTGTGTCCTGAGAAAGTTTTCTAAGCCAGAACGGAGAGCAGTGCATGTAAGAGATTCATTTGGTCTTAAAACTATTGCTGTGATGAAAAAAATCTTCTTTTCCTCTCTGGCCTGGAACACCTTGAGATTACATCAGAGTCACAAGAGAAATGAGGTAGATCCAGGTCATCTTTCCTCATTTTCCCTTTTTCTACTTTTCTGGCTGATGAGTCGGGGGCCTGATGATTTAGGTGAAATGTCCAATATGAACGAGAATATGTTGGGATTCTCATGCTTATCCTCAGGCTCCAAACTGACAAGCAAAGAGTACTGTAATTTGTTCTAGGCCTTGATTTGGATTGTTACCACATGTGCACATTTTGTAATTTCTTTTATTCACTAAAAGGACATAAAATAAGATTTAGGTAACTTTAAAAGTACCCAAAACATTAACCATTCAAAACTTTAAGAGATTTTCTGAAGCTGCTGGAATGATTTTAAATTCCTAATACAATTCAAATTGCCCTCCTGTAATCCCTGCAAAAGCAGGCCACAGATACCAGTAACTGGGCATCTGAAATGGTGGTCTAATTTGCGGCAGGTTTCTCTTTGCCCCAGTTTCTTCCGTCTCTTCACAGGAACATTGTAAAGACCTTAAAGTACTTTAATGTTAATTAAATATTTGGATACCAGTGTGATGAATATCATGGAAGGGACTACAAGAGTGTGAAGTATTCACTCTCCAACCCTGAAATAAATAAAGCCTGATGTTATACATCAGAGGAAACCAGTCAGTCACAGCAGCTGAAGCACACAGAATAATTCAGGGACAATTATATCCATCACAGAGCTTTTTTTCCTCTATAATGCCAAGCACAGAGCCTTCTACTGATCCCATCAGACTCCTTCACCCCCGTCACCCCTGCCTTTTCTGGTTGCTACTCTTATCTCAAAGCCTGGAGATCCACCCCACTGTACTCCACACAACTTTTCTGCAAGTCCTGCAAGCCCTCCTTCCAGTCTCCTCCTTCATTATGTTGGCAGACTCCTCATCATCAGAGCAAGGCGAATTACTGTGAGGTTGCTTCCTTCCCCTGTGCTTTGTATGATACTAGGATGGCGAGTATTTAAAGCATAATGATTACAATCTTCCAGCTCTTCCACATGTCACCGAAATGGACTCCATATGGGAGGTGTAACTGGTGAGAAAATCGTGGTCTTCCATTGTAGCTCTGGGCTGAATTATGGTGGTCAGTGCAGAGGCACTCTGGAAAAACCAAGCGCCTCAATCCTAGTAAGTCTCTAGTGAACAGCTGAGCAGCCCCCAAATGAGATTTTCAGACACGTTTGCCAAACTTGGATGGATTTTCACCTGAACTGCCAAAGCCAAGCTCTGACTTCAGGGCATCCCAATCATCCCCTTCCAAATCTTTGCTTCACAGACCAAGTCTACTAGAGGTTTGACAAAATAGCCGTTTATATTTTTGTTTTTCAAGACAGCATGTCTTTTTCCTCTGACATTACTCTAGGAATATTTTTAGCTAAAATTTTGCAAAGCAGCTCTTCTTATGGAGAGAAACTGGTGATGCTATGTATACCCCTGAGGGCAGGGTATTGTGTTAGAGCATGTCAATCAAACTAAACTTCATTGGCTGATATTTCCATTCAAGTTTGGTTTGGTTCATATTTCATATTGCTGGATCATAATGCTTAATTTTAAATCTGAAATTTATTCCCAGGCACAAGAAAGGTTGAGGCTTGGTGTCACACTGAGACTTGGAAAATGTGTAGTGGGAAGCCATGCAGCAGACTTTCTGGGTGACATTGGGCATATCAGTCAATCCAGGTCTCTGTGTCCACCTGTATTAAGGAGGATGTACTACTTTTCTCCTATTTCATATCTGCCTTTTCTTTTGAAATTCGAATTTCTGAAGCAGTAACTGTCTCTTTCAGTGTGTTGCCCTGTGAATACCGAGAGTTTCCAATCCTGTCTGAGGTCCCAAGATGCTGCTGTTAAAGAACTGGGAATAATAAAAATTCCCACTGAATTAAGTGGTGGCAGGAGGAAGCAGCCCCTACGAAAAACTAATAAAAATCAAGCTCTGATTCATCAGAACGGAACTCCAATTTATGAAAAATGCAAAGGAAGGACATTGATCCCCCAGCACAGGAAAGGCAATTGGCAAAACCAAACAATTTCAGCTCACATTCAGCAGAAGCAAAGAAATAAATCTGCATACCCACTAATGTGATTCCTCTGAATGAACTTGAGCCCAACAGTAGCATATAGGCAGAAGCCTACATCCAAAAATAGAAACCTCTTGGAATCCACAGCTCATCTGGACAGGATTAGGGAAACGCTCCCTGAACATTTAGTGAGTGACATGTCAGAAAAGAATTGAACCAATTTACAGCAGTCCTGGAACGTCCCAAACACAGTAGCTCTGAAAACAATGGGATAAGAAGGAATTCATTGTCCACTGCAGCATAAAGCAACTATTTCAGGCAACAATATCAGTGACATTAATGACTGCAACACTATCTTTGGCTAGCTCTGAAGGCTGTTAAAAACTGTGGTTGGCCCATGGGTACAATGCTGAAATTGTACCCAACTCAAATTTTTTTCACTGATTTCACAGTTTCAGGGGAGATTAGTCAGATTTGCCTCTGACTTGTTTTTTGGTCACCCTGAAGCAGAACAATGCATAACATGTTGACAGTGAGGTTTGCTGTGGAGAAATTAGGGTTTTCTTTCAATGGGGTAGCTGGAGGGGAAAGGAGAGAGAACTGTCAATACAGCTGAGTAGTTTGAGTCAAAAAGCTTCTGAAAAAGTCACTCAAATATGTTGGGGCCAAGATTTAAACACTGAGATAGACCAAAGTAGCCAGTGCTTGTAAAGAATCATAGAATTTGCCCTCTTTCCAAGGTGTAATGCAAGCTTGCCACCCAGTTCCTGGTAGAGAAACACTGTTAAATCGGTGTTATTCTTTCAGAAATTATCTTCTGTTTAAGTAGAGCGTACATGAAAAAGGGGTTTTTCTTATAAGTATTATTTCAACAAGGTGTTATTTGGCAGCTGTGTATCAACATGAAATAATGAACTTCAACCCCTCTGCCCTCCAACCTCTGTCTCCAGGAGAAAGGCAAGCGTCATAGCCTTGCTTCTGAAGGAAACAAAACACACACAAAACAAACCACATTAGCAGCACTCAGACCACTGGGAATGAACGTAGTATAAATGCTTAGAAAGCACAGATGAAAATATCTGGGATATATTTGATCCCAAGTGGTAAAATAACCTTCCAGATCGCATCAAGTGGCCAAGATGGGGTCTTACGCCTCCACCTCCACACTACTGCAGAGGTTACAACCACTCCCCCCTGATCCCAATCAAAATCTGTCCAGATTTATCTTGGTCCCTGGTATTTTTAGATTATATGTTCTTACCAAGAAGTCTTTGAAACAGACTTTGACCAGAGTTACTCCTGGCTTATGTGAAAGCAAGGCAGATTCATCCCCTAAGAGATCCTCTTGCTCTTTTAAGCTTGTTTTGCTTAGACGCTGGACAAGGAGCCAAATGCAGTGAGACCAAGAATTTGGCATGATAAAGAGAATATCCAGAGTTTTCATAATGGGGATTAGGAGCAACCATAGACTTTTTAAGGGGATAAAATTAATTTAATTAGTAAAAGGGGTGAGGGCTGCCACATTTCAGATACCAAAAAGAAAACTGAAGTGCAAGGCAGCACTACGTGTGGGCTTCCACCTCAAAACTGGGGCTTGGATCCAGGTACTTACAGTCGCAGTAACAACCTTCCAGACGTGGACCTACCAGGCTGCAAAATGTCATCACTAATGGATGAGAGTTTTCCTCAGACAAAAACAATCCTTCCTCAGGCAAAGAGGCTCACTCAGACATACTGAGTCATCATCTGTGTTTCCCTACCTGATGATCTGCACACTGAGTTTTTTTAACATTTAAACAGAACTTTACAGCAAGTAGATGTTTAAAATGTATTACATTCTTGTAATTTTTAAAAATAAAAATGGGTGGTTAAGTTGAGAAGGAAAGGCCTCTTAATTCTCCCAAAGAAGAGAAGACTGCATTGTGAGCCCCAGCTTTTATTAGGTACCTGAGACTCCTTGTAGAGGATGGTAGATATAGATGTGCCAACAGTGCAAAGGCTTCAGCCACCATTCCTGATTTCGAAGATATCCAAAAACCTACGTCCCACATCACTGGTTTGTTGTAGTATGGATTCTCTAATGTCTAATGCAGGCTTAGTTCACATGTATCCTCAGTGCAATTAAGTTTAAAAGTCAATCAACATGAGATACAAAACCCTTTGGAAGACCAGGCTTAACTAGTGCAGGTACTTGTGGAGTGACTAATCTGAATGCAAGTAATTGGACAAATAGGTGCAGGTTATTGTTCCTAGACAGTTAGCAGAAATTCCAAAAAAGACCATCAAGTATACAGCAGAAGGAATAACATCTTCAAATCAAGCAAGATACTTTTCAGGAGTATGTATTTCAATTACTGAACTCAGTTACAGGGGTAAATGCCACAGCTGGTCTTATACCTATTGACCCAAATACCCTTAAAATATACAAATGAGACTATAAAGTCAACATAATTCCACTGAATCATTGTGAGACTTTTAAGATACACGTAAATCTCTGATGAGCCAGATAAAGCAGCCACAGCAAACACAAAAGATCATTACAAACACATTAGAGCTTTGAGTTATCGCTTCCTCCCTAGCATGAATAAGAGGTCACTAGATATCTATACAAAAGGTGCAAATCATCATTTTTCCCATGGAAGAAAGGCAGCCACCTCAGGGCTTGATTATGCACTACACTATTTGACAAACAGTTGAAATATTTTGAAGTACAGTGTTTGTAAGCAAAAATTTCGAGAGAGATGTTTTTATGTTCTTATTCTTTGTAGTCAGCTTAGAACTCAGAGTGGGAAAAATACAGCCTTCAGCAGAGACTGCAGGTTTGATATAAATGACTAGTGCAATGGATTATCTGTTACAGTTTTGCTTCATGTCCAAAGATCTTATGTGATTAGTGGATAAACCCTCAGATGCACATCGTAAGGGAAAGGTATCCTTCTTGTCAAAAAAAACCCTACTTTGGTATTGATTTTGAGGAGGAGATTTAGTTTCCCAATTATGAGTACATCCTTTAGTATCCCAGTCCCGACAGGTCTTCAGATGACGAGGCCCTGCAATGCTTAGCTCGCAAAATGAGATTTTTGCCCAAAAAACAGCACTCCGGAGATGGTCTCATCTTGGGACTTTCCATGTATCCTCTGCTCTAAGATTCACATGAGCAACTGTTTGTTTTAAGATGAATCATGTCATGTTTTTATGTTTTCTGACACTTAAAAATATTTTGTTTCCGCCTGGTGGTGAAGTCAGCCACTTACTATTATTAAACATCGTGCTGTGTTATTCCCCATTTTGGGTGATGATCTCAGTGGAGCCCTTACCGAACCCAGCTTTACACTCTCAGATCTTACATAGATGCTACTGGTACGTCTCCCGTTTGTAATATCCCTGGTTAACAGCTGCAGTTGAAAGTCTATGCTAATATGTTGGATTTACTTGTCCTCTCTAGCTGATTCCAGCCTTGTGGTTTATGGGTTGCCTTTGTGGTTTGCTAAAGGTCAGGCCCTGGATGGCTCTAAATTTTCTTAAGTGGAATTCAAACACCACAGATGAGTATGTGTTCAAAGTAGTTGTCTTGGGTGGTATGGATTCAGATTTGGTTACTTGTGCTGAGGATTGAAGCCTCTCCTCTTCTTTGGGGCAATGATCAGACATAGGTGTCCCTACCACTCGGTGCACTGTCCTCTACCATCTTTTTCTTCAGATCCCAACTGTCTCCAAAATTTCAGGCTTATGCTAGACCCCGAGTTGCATTTCGAATTGCACACCCCCCACCCTCACCACTTCCCCAAGCTGATGCCAGGATGCTGATCCCTGCCTTTGGCTTGACTCAATAACTGTAATTCTCACTCTCTTTTTGCTGGCTTGCAGGCAGAGACTGCATCAGCCATAATTCAAAATTGCGAACAGATGACTAGATTACTTACTTGAACTGTACTCAATCATTACATCACCCTTGTACTGAAAATCACAGCACTGGCTCCCCATATGATTTTGCATCCACTTTAGGGTTTGGCTCCAGAGCTACTGGACTTACTCACTTGCTCCAGCTTACCTAAAAGAGCTGCTTGTGCCTCGTAGACATCCTCAGACTCTGAGATCAGTCGGGGCCGATTTATTGATCATTCCAACAGTCTGACTAAAAACTGCGGGTGTTGAAGCCTTGGCTCCTCCAAATGTATTTTGTGGAAATCCCTGCAACTTTCATCCAAGGAGGGAGAGGGAAAGGAGGGGAAATAAATCTCTTAAACTGTCCAAACACCAAGAGAAAACATTTTCTTTAAGCTGACAACAGCTTGGCCTCAGCAAAGGGAGAGCTCAGATTTTTTTTTTTCTCTTCCTTTCATGAAACCCTTTAGGTGTAATCTTTGCATTCAGAAATTTTCCTGACTCAGGCATTGCTGTGGCTGCTAGACAGGGTGCAAAGAGCAGAGAGGAGCCGCAGGACCATGGCAGGCAAGCCAGCATGCCCAGCCATGGGGGATAAGCCCCAAGGATGCATGGCATGGCTCCTGCCTCCCCATGACAGCCAGCCCCAGGCTGGGATGCTCATACCCTCTTGGCATCTCCGGCACAGCCGAGATTCAGTGTTGGGTAGTTTTTGCAGTGATCAAAACTCTGTCAGAGGTGCTGACCTTTCCCCACAGCAGAGTCAGTGCTGGCTGACTTAATTTATCCCGCCGTCCATCAGCAGCTTTTTCGCTGCTACTCGCCCTGCGGTTGTCAGAGCGTTGGCCATGATCCCCGCCTGCCCTTCTCACCCTCGTGATGATGTTTGGAAGTGGAGCCTGGGCTACATTGAGCAACACGTTTCCTCTCCCTTGGCGAAAAGCAGCTCAGGACAAGCTGAAGTTCATGCAAACCATGAGTCAGGGAACCAGCGAGGGTTTCCAGCACCATCATCTATGCACAGCTATCCCTGCTGCAATGACAGAGCACTGCTGCCCACTCGATACTGCATGAAATTATCCTATGAAATGCTATGAGTTGGGTCTTATTCCAAAAGAAGAAATATCCCCATAATGAAAGCCAGCATTCATGACTAATTGGAGTCTTGCTAAGCAGGCTCACCAACTGGGTCAAGGTCTGCGTGTGCAGGCATGGAGAAAGAGACAATTTCTCTGTCCACAAGTCAGGTCAGGTCAGTTCAGGCCAATGGGTCAACATCTCATACGGTCATCTCTTACTGTCAGAGTCACATGCCATAAATCCTACAGCTTAAAGACCACTAAGTTCAATAGAATAAAATGAACTAAACTAAACTAAAATAACAAACATGGAACAGATTGCTCTGATGGGCAGATCTGAAAACATTCCCCAAGCTTTTCTTTCCAGATTCCCACCCCAAAAGAAGTGTCTTTCAGCTTTGTAGTTGCAGTCAAGATTTTCTCTTTAGAAAAGATTACAAAAAGTGCTTGTGTACACCACCAAATTCAGGAAAAGACACTGACATGCTGAAGAAGAAAGGCCTCACTGACTCTGTGTAGAAATTCAGGTCAAACCCAGAGATTTCCTCTTGCAGTTGAGTGGTGCTATCCTTTTCCCTAATATATTAGACGTAAAAGGAGGAACCAAGCATACCTCCTGAGATGGAAACAGCTTCAAAGGGAAACAACATTGCAGCCACCTGTCCCACACAAATGCCCACCTACCATATTTATTGATCCCTGTGGCTGACAGCCTTGGGACATATACCCATACATCATAGAGCAGAGGGAGAGAGCCCTCTGGCAGCAATTCACAGGCCAGGGATGGTGGTGGTTTCCTAGCCATCATCTCACCACCTCCTGGGGACAAGGCTCGGCTTGGTCCTCGGTGGAGTCATCAGCACCAGCTTCATCAGCCTACCCTTTGCCTTGCTTCTTCCCAGGTGGAGTTTCGGGGTTTGCTAGCACCCTAAGCCAGCATGGTACAGCTTTGGCACAAGCTGCGTGTGTCTCTGGACCTGCAGGTTGTCCACCCCATTATTAGCTCTTCCCTCTTCTAAACACTGCCGCATGTATTTTTGTATTCTCCCTTGAAGCTTTTATAATCACAGTAGGGCTACAGTGAAGCCTCAGGAATGGCTTCATAAGCTCAAGATGACACACAATAAATGCCAAATGTTATTATCAAATGCAACTCATAGACACATGCTGGATTGGCAGAGATGCCTAACTTTAGGGAGGGCCCCCAAACACGCTCTAGACATGTTTGGCTACAAGGCTCCAACACTACTTCACACAATCCTGGCAAAACCGGAGATACTGTCTCAGCTCATCCAGGGAAAGGCAGGTTTCGAGTTAACTGCTCGGGGCTTGCTGTGAGCGTTCATGTGATCCCCAGCCCATCCAGATGTAGCTCTGTTCATTCCTACTCTGCAGATGGCCAGAGCAATCCACTCCCTGTCATGTGTAATGAAGGGCAGGAAGGAGAGAGGATTTTTGACATGTTTAAATATTATCCAAAACAAAGAAATTGCTCAAAAGCCAGGGATGCATTTAAATAAATTAAAGCTGCCAGCAAAATCCCATATTTGTTACAGTTCATTCCATTTCATCCTCAGAGCCATCCCTCTGCAAAACATGGCAGCTCCAGTAGTTTGGTGTCCAGATGTTCCCTGTCATACGCTCTGCACTGCATCATGCTTTTTTTCCTGATGTGACTCCTTAAAAACAGTGAACTCAGATTCCAGGACAACCTGAGTAGAGTTTTCCATAATGAGGGGCGATTGAAAAAACACGGTTGTTGACTTGGCCAGTGAAACACGGGCTTTTTTGTGCTTCTCTTCATCACTCTCTCTCCCTCTCTTTTTTAATTCTCCAGCTGGCTGGTAATCCAGCATCATCAACATCTTTTTGCATTTTATTCCTTAAGCCATTCATATTATACACATTCCAGTTTTTAAAATACAGATTTTAGGAGTCATTTGATGTGGCTTGGAATAGTGACATGCTTACACATTTATAAAAAATTCATTAACTTGGGGGGAGGAAAAGAAAAGATTGCATCTTTTATTTTCTTTCCTTCCCTTCCCTTTTCTTCATTTCCAGCATATGAAATTATTTGCCGGTCATTTAGGAACCGCAACGTCAAAATGTGGTTGCCCCATAAGGAGAAAAAAGACAGTTCATCCTTGCAGTTTTCAAGTCAGTTGTTAAGAAGTAGCTTTGGCAAAGGCCAAAGCCAAATTGATCTTTGAGCTGCGATGTTTAAAGGCTATGTTAGCAGTTCTGCTCACTGTTACTGAGAACACCTCTTCCCACAGTCCTTAAATCTGCCAAATCATAACCAAAAGATGATGCTGTACAGCGCCTTTGTTCCAACCTTGTGAAATCCCAGTCTCCAAGTTACAACTGCCAATTACTCCTGTCTCTAGGCTCAGTCATTCTTGGACCTCCAGTGAGATCAGAAAAAAAAAAAATGCCAATTTGGAACCCTTCTCAGGAACACTGAAATATCTAATTCATCTAAGCTATAAGGTGATAACTTGGTGTCCAGTCTACAGAGGGATTTAAGAGGCTAAACTCTCACTGAACTCAGCTGGAGTTTAGGCACCTAAAGGGGAAATCCGTAACATAGAGAGAGTTACAAAGTCCTGTGCTCTTATGTAAAAGTTCTGTACAACTTTCCTTCAAAGCATCATACTACATACCCCCACAATCTCTCTCCTAGTGCTAAATTGTGCTTTATATGCAAATACAACAAAGTAGTATTTATGCTTTTATTTTTGGTGCAGAGGCACTTTACAAATTGACCACTATTTAACTTGAGAGAAAAAAGCAGTTCTGCTTAGAAGCCAAAACAATTTGTTCTGTTCAAGTTATAATGCACGTAGACCTCTAGCAAAGATACTCATCAAATGTGGGCCCATTTTCAGTATCAGTGGTGAAAAACCCATTCCAAGTAGCTGGTTTCTATGTAAAAGCTTTTAGCAGCTTATCTTATTACCACTATATTAAGCTCTATTCTCTCACCACTACATACAAAGTAAATATAAATTACTCCTCTCCCACAGCAGACAAAATTGCTCTGATCTTGGAAGCAATGAGTGATGGAATCTTCTGCCAGTTTCTTGATATGAAAATAATTTTTTATTTTCCAGGCTAATCTTCAGACAAAAGCCCTAAATTCCAAATTTTGTCCTCTAGAAATATTTGAATCTGAGAAATATCTTTCATTAAGAGTATTTTATTTCATTATGACATAATTGCAAATCCCACGAGAGATTCATATTTCTATGCAGAGGTAAATTGAAAAGACAATCCATAGGACAAAACAGAAATGCTATCTGACTTTTCCTGTGATTTAGTCTCTTTTATTGCATTCCCTCTGTTCTCGACTTGTCATGATGCTAGATTTAAAAAGCAGTGAAGTAGAAATTCAGCCTCATCTCAATTTGATACCACGCTGCATACAAGTCTGGGGTACAAGCTCTCGAGGAAGGGACTTAAATATGACTGCTTTGTCTCTGTGACATAAATTTCATACCAACATCAACTCAGAAGGCCAGGCAGACCACCACATTTAATAAAATACTTAAGCACGTGCTTCAGTTGAGACCTGGTCTTCAACAAGACTTTAGCACATGTTTCAGTTCTTTAGCAAATAATATAGCATTGGTAAAATGTTCCTTTTTCTCCTGCCTGCGTAGCAATCAAAATCAAAGGATGAAATATTACACTGCCCTGCAAGAGCTGGAACTTTCCAGATTCAGGCCTGAACCAATGTTTTATGTAAAGGTCTGATCTACAAGAGTTTGTCTTTAAAATGACAGGGATATTGCATGAAATACAACTTGCAGTCAAGCAGTATTAAAGCTGCAAAAAAGAATACAAAACAGTCCTAAAGTCTTATCCTTTTCATTTGCACACAAGACGGGATTTTCAGCAACCAGTTAGCACTAAAGTATATAATTTAATATCCAGTATGTGTAATGACTTCAAGCTAACCTGAAGTACCAGAATCTGTCATTCACTATCCGTGAGCCCCCCAATCTAGTGGGAAGAGTCCATTGACTTGCTTGCAGCCATGATCTGTGGTTGTCTCATGCCTGTCTTAGACTGTTCACAAGATGACAGTCTAACACCATAAGATTTTAATCTTTGAACTATCAAAAATGTGGAGCTGCCGATTTTTATTTCAGCCTAAAATTGCCTTTCAGATTTTTATTTTTCAGCCCATCCAAAGATGACTTTGAAGATCACATGAAAGGGAAACAGAAAGGACCAACTTTCATCAGGATAATACAATGAAGCCATTAAGGACTGTGGACTGGGTGAATGACTCACATGCCCTGTAGTAGCGGTAACTAATAAAAACAATTAATAATAATAAAGTCAGAGAATCATACAGCCAGTCAGTGGCTCAGTGACCTCACACACAAGCAATCATCTGCTGGATTGATATTTTGGGCTGACTGGAGTATAAAGGCTGAAAGAAGATTATCACTAGATTCTTATAATTGTTTTATGAACCCCCTGGTGAATGCAAACAGGGACTAAATAAGAGCCTTTCTTACATAAGTTGACAATTAAAGACTTGGCAGGCCAAACAGTAGTTTCTAGTCTTTCAGCAATGAAGTTTAATGCTCAAAGCAGATCTCTTTTTTTTCACTATTTTGTCATGTTTTCTCCAGCTGGTAAACATGAGTCAGGAACAAAGTCTGGGGGAGGGGAGAACTGGCTGCTAAGAAACCAGTTCACTCTAAAGTGGGACCTCTCCACGCACATAAATGTCAAGGAAAGCTCAGTTCATGTTAGTTGATGTTACCTCTGACTTTGCAGTGCAGCTGGTCCTGGAATGGGATGCAAACAGTCACCATCAGGCCAGCTCTGACAGCAATCAAGTAACACCCCCAACAGTGACTTTTTTCCACCTGATTATCTCAGATGTTTACAGCTACTGGAGCCTGGACTCCATTGTGGACCACACACACACAGGAAAACTACCCCATTCCACCCTACCTCCCTATTTCCAACAAACAGGAGCCCAGAATTGCAGTGGGAACTGCATATGCTTCCTTCTTCTTCACCTTCCTCCAAGTGAAGCGCCTAAAATACTGAGCTTTTCTGATATGAAACCTTGAGTAGCCTGGTCTTACCTCATGGCTGACCCTGCTTTGAGGAGACCTCTTGAGGTCCCTTCCAACTGGAATTATTCTATGCTCCTATGATATTAAGCTAATTCAGCCTGGATAGCCCTTTTGTTTTGCTGTGTTAGACTAGGGAATACAAAACCCACCAAGACTTACTCACTTTTTCTTCCTGTAACAGTTATACACCTTTCTTACAACATCATAGGAGAAATGAGTGCTTAGGCAGCATCTGAAATAGGAGAAGGTGATGTCTTTGTGATACAGCCATACCACCTTGAGGGTCATCTGTTTGCCAGACAACTTAACCAATATTTCTGGGTTCCCAAGGAACAGAGTCAGGCCCTTCTGAAGGTTTCAGAGAAGGAGTTTGGCTTAGGGATGGTCCCTCAGCCCTTGGAGGAGTTTTCTCTCTTCATTAATTGTAGAAGCAGTATGGAAAGACCTGCTGGCTGACTTCGGAGACTAAAGTTGGATAGGGTACACACCCTACTTGATTAAGTGTGCTGAGATCCCTTCCCAAACATTATCTGCAGGAAGGAAGAAGTGCTCAGAGGCAGGAGTGGGAGAAGGAAATGAAAAAATGTCTGAATAGGACAGCTGATGGAGGGAGGCTGTGGAAAGCTCTGACAAGAAAAGATATGGGAGATACGTAGATAAGAACCAGAGCTATGAGAGAGCAGATGGTGAGGTTGCTTATTTTCTTGAAGCAAGAGGAAAGTTTAGGAAGATATCAGACTTTTGTTATTAGCTGCTCCAGCCTCTCGAATGGTGGATGACACATTCTGGAGGAAATGCCAAGTAAGAGCAGAAACAATGAGGCAGCTTGCACTTGTTAGGCTCTCCTAGATGAAGAGGAGATCTGCGGCTCTGCATCTTCTCCTGATCTGGTAAAGCTCATGTTTGTACCACTGTGTTAGCATGAGCACCGACGCAGAGAATGGCCAAGAGGACACCTCAAGTATTGGGTCAGCATCTCAAGACAAAATCCACTGGTGGACAGGAAGCATGAGAGGGACTGGGAACAACTACAGTCTACTGGGATAAAAAGAAGGAGAAAAACCCAGGCACACTGGGAGGAGAGGACTGTAACAGGGCAGATTTGACCTTTCAAGAGGGAGAGAAGACCGTCTAGAAGAGGACCAAGTCCTGCTCCTCATGCAGGTGGCAGATTTATAACAACATCCAGTCAAGGAAGAAGAGAATTTTAAATTCTTGTCACTCAAACAGCTCTGCCTCCAAAGGCACAGGTGGCTTTTGTGTCTTAATTGGGTGGAGTTGCTCTGCTCTTTTATTGGGTTGAAAATGAGGCGGATTAAGAGGCTTTTACCCCAGCATGCCTGTGGCACTCTTTGTCCTTCTCAGCAGGGGATGCAACTGGCTTGCAGGGAATTGGCAGGCAATGAGCATCTTTCTTGTCATTGGTTTTGTAAGCAGAACCGCAACTGATACAAACTCTCCAAAGGTCAGGCAGCCTGGGGCAGAGTTACAGGAGGAAGGTGAATGCAGAGACATGCGAGGGAACTTTCCTATTGCTCATTAATTACAGGAGTTGAAGATACTGAGTTTTTCTCTTTCACTGAATGCTGAGTTACCAAAGCAGACTGAAAACACATTGCAAGGACTTAGCCTGAAGCAAGTGTCAGGGCAGGAGTAAGGGAAAGAAGCACGTTAGAGAACTAACAAGGAGTTTATGCACCCACCATTTCATCAAGTAACTTTCAAGTATTAACCATGTACCAAAAACACCGGTCACTTACAGCCTTTCCCCAGCTATGATCACTCCAAGCAGCGTTCAGTTGGGCTGAGCCGAACAAAACCCTTCATTCATTACAACCCGGTAGGATGCAAACAACTTCACAACTTGATAATCCCTTTCAGCCCTTATTAAATCAGCAACGCACTGCAGGTGGGAAGTCAGCCTGGAAAGGAGAGACGGCCCTTTACGCACTTTGCAATAAAGCATGGTTTTAGTCACCAAAAAAGATTTCCAGGGCTTTCCCTGCCTGCCTCTCTCCCGGGAGGCAAATTCCCAGTGTCCCGCAGCAGATTACAAGAGCATCGTGTTTGCATTATGTGGTGGTGATGATGTGTTTGTTCTTGGCACCGAGGGGCTCTGACTCCGCAGAGCTCTAGCAATGACAGTGGAAATATTTCAAGCCTTGAGCTGGATTTGCAGCTTCCCCCTCCCCGCCGCA
>VYZW01004333.1:52906-79569 GCA_013401315.1 Balaeniceps rex
AAAGAAACCCGCTGAGATTTGTTTTCCATCAAAAAAGAATGGATTTACAGCCCTCAGGACATGGCCCTGCTTTTCAAACACGGCCCCAAGCAGTGGTCGGATGCTCATATCAGAAGTTAGGCATGTATAGGCTGACTTTATGTCCACATTTGTGGATTTGATGTTCCATTAATGAGCCCAACATATGGGAAGGTAGGAAGCGAACAGCCTATGGCCGGTTTTATTGACAGTGCAACTTTTCCCCAGTGCGGTGCAGCCCCTGGAGCCACCTACACAGTATTGCCAGCCCCGTCAGATGTGGCCAGATGTTCTACTGTTTGATCAAAACATGGCAATTATTTTTAACTGAAGATACCATCATTTTAACATAAGCTTATTTTTTAATTTTCCCCACAAAGGTTTTCTAAGTTGATTCTACTTATCGCCTTTTAGTCTTTTCTTCCTTCCCAATTAAAAACTCTAAGAAAAATAAGCAGGTTCTTTTAAGAACTAAAGTTTAAAGGGAAATATTTCATTCGAAAAAATCTCAAAAGGGTTTTTGATCTAAAGCCAGCATTTTTAGTGAGACTGTTTCCATGGTTGGTTTTTACTTTTTTTTTTTCCTAAAATAAACAAAATTTCAGATCGAATTAAAAATTTCCATTCTGCTTGAAAAGCCAGTCCTTTTCTGTTGGAAAAATACTTTGATGCATTAACAGAAAAAGCCTTTTGAAAAACACCTGACTTCTATTTAGTTGAAAACTACCCAGCTGAAAATCTCAAACCCCCAAAGCACAAGATACTAAACCTACATGCAGCTTGCATTCACACTGGCAGGCAGCAATACCTTTTTCTTCCAAAATGCCTTCAGCTTTCTGTCTGTTTGCAGACTTTCCTGCATACGGATTTAAGTTTCAGGGTTCCTAATTTATATATATACATACATATATACACGTGTCTATGTATATATAAAAGTCACTGTGGCTTCATACCCTCAGACTGTACGTAACTGTCTCCTCTCTTGTTCCCGGCCTTGATACTTAGGGCTTATTTGTATGGGGACATTGAGAAAAGTAGCTGGAACGAATTTGCCATAAAGTGTCTTGGGGCCTACAAACAACTACATATGTTTAAACTTGAATTATTTGTCATCTTAGGTCCAAAGAGGTAGCTCTGTCTGGAACAGAAGCAACTCTGTTTCTGAGTTGAAAAGGCACATTTGCACACCTTGTCGTTAATGTACCATGTTTAGTAAAGTTTATGTTTCATGAGGTAAATCAGGAAACAATGACATTTCAAGGTCTACAGAGATTTGAAGAAGTGCTCATGTGCCCCAAAGCTCTTTCTCTCCCTCCCCACAACTTTATCAGCTGAAATCAGCTAATAGAAGATATTACCCTTTCCTGCAAACTTTGCAGTCGCTGAGATTTTAAGGGCATTATGAAAGGATTTGGCTTTAAAGCAATTGCTTTAGCTTTCTATTACTGTTGTATCCTGTTTTCTCCCAACCTTCAGATGTCATAAAAGAGAAGATAAAGCAAAAACACTACTCTCTTTTAACAGCGACAATGCAAGGTGAAACAACTCTTATGGGATTCCCCCATCAGCAACGTTTTCTTTCTTATTTCACACCAACACAGGCAGGGCACAGGTGTCTGTATTCCCAATTTGCCTTTGGCCTTTTCAAACAGAACGTTTTTGAAATCATCCTTTCCTTTGTGACCATGATTCAGATGTAGACAAGGTGGGTGAGGCAGAGGGAGAAGGAATGAAGTTGGAGGCTGATGGAGGTGTTGGCAAGAGCAGCTTGCCTTACGTCTGACAAGAGAGAAAAAACTAATATTGATAATACCAAGAATACCAGATGAGAAATGAAAGTTGTGCAAGAATAACTAAAAGTCTACCAGCAAGTAGAATAATCACGGGCAACTGTAGTTGCAAGACTGAGTGTCTTTCTCCAGTGTGAAGACCTCTCAGTGGGTTTCTGCCTCTGAGAACTATGGGCAATGCTCTTGCCGCCACCACCATGGCCCTGCTCGGTGACAGCTCTAACACAAACTGAAATGAGGTGCAGCTTCACTGAAGCTCCAGAACCTGCTGGGAGGCTCTTATTTTCCTGGATCAGCCCTTCCGCATTTGTTCTTCATCCTAGAGGAAATAACTGGGGGGGGCTGTTGGGCCATTGGCTTTTAGTTTCTCTCCCTGCATCTCTGATCTTCATGATAAGCAAAAGGGAATGAACTTCCCACTACTGCAACACTGCTGACTGTTGGTGCTGAGTTGTGGAGAGATGATTCTGCTCAGAGTTTTTAGGGAGGATCTTTTTCATGCACTTTGCTCTCACACAAAAGGAGCATGCATAAAATGAAGACTTATTGTCCCTATCTGGTCTGAGCTGCAATGGTCAAACTGTTTCTCAAGCCCCATGGACGGCTCTCAAGCTGTGACTGAGGCTCTTCAGCTGGCATGGGAGCTGCTGCATAATCCAGATCACGGGCTGGGGAGAAAGCAAACAGCATGCAATGGTGGGATCAAATCCATCAGTGGGCCCCTTCTCAAGCCACCCATTACTCTCAGATGTCCAAGGTCATAGAATCATAGAATCATAGAATAGTTTGGGTTGGAAGGGACCTTTAGAGGTCATCTAGTCCAACCCCCCTGCAATGAGCAGGGACATCTTTAACTAGATCAGGTTGCTCAGAGCGCCGTCCAGCCTGACCTGGAATGTTTCCAGGTCCTATGGTTGTGGTTGTGTCATTTTGGCATTTGGACCACTTGGGGCATCATGGTGTGAGATGATCCCCCACCAACAAGTGTTAGTCTTACTCCAGTTGCTGCAGGGGAAGATTCCATGAGTAGTTCAGACCGGATGCCCACGTCTTATTGGTTATAACTGGGTGAGGGAAGAGTCAGTCCCAGACATGGTGGTGATTTGCCTGGCATAGAAACAGAGCAATGCTGACTTCTTAAAGATGCTGCTCACGGTTTTTTTATGCTGCCTAGGAGATGATTGTAAAATTAATGGATTTATTTTTGGTTATCAGTTTGTTTGGGGTTTTTTTTAGATTATCTGTTTCTTGGAAATTGCACCTCCTCTGTCCTCAGCCAGCACCAGCTTTGTGCATCTGTTGCCGCAGAAAGTTTGGAGCTATCTGGATGGATGCTGAAACAAAGCTTTAGTCCTTTCTGTTTGTTCTCAGTTGGAAGAGAAGCTATATTAATGTTGACAAGGTTTTGTAAAAAACACAATGCTTAGGGATTTGAGGTAGGGATTTTCTCAGCTGTTTTCTGCCTCTACTGCCATTCTGAAGCTTTCCCCAAGGAGCTTAGGACATTTTGCCCAGTGAGGTTTGAACTTCTTTTGCTGCTGTTGGGAGCCTCTCAGATGCCATTGCCCCTAGGCTCTTTGCTTAGAGTACTGAGTCAAGTTACTAGGAAAAGGAAAGGCAGGGCCTGTACGTTTGCTGAATTTTAGATGAAGATGGGCTGATTTTGTATCTGTATAGAAATTTTGCTCTGTTCCCCAGAAATAAATATTTAATTTTGTCAGATTGGAGGGGCACATCTATAAGTACATGCGGCACAAAAGAAGAAACAATAGAATTCAGTCATTCCTCTAATAACTTGGGTGAGAATTTCTCCCATGCATAACCAGCTTAGCAAATCTGTCTATAAAAAATATGGTAGGATTATGTTCAGCACTGCTGCCTGGATCCTGAACTGGGCAGAGAAGCAGAGAGCCCTCTTGAAATGTGTTGAGCAAGGCAGATGTATATCA
Source organism: Balaeniceps rex (assembly GCA_013401315.1). Taxonomy (NCBI): domain Eukaryota; kingdom Metazoa; phylum Chordata; class Aves; order Pelecaniformes; family Balaenicipitidae; genus Balaeniceps; species Balaeniceps rex. Next base: position 56,664 of record VYZW01004333.1, read on the forward strand.
ACTGAGGACCTGCCCTGCTTTTTTCTCTTCCCTCATACAGATTTCATTGGTATGAACTAAAATACAGCAATTGGAAAAGGCATTTACAGTGGGAAGTGGAATGGGAAAATTCAAATTGGGGCCAACCAAGGGAGGAAAAAAATCACCTGCCAATAAAATTGACACACAATGGGAATAATTGCAAGTTTGGGGAGAAAAATACATTCTCACTCTGTTCTCCACAGCATGGTATCTTCTCTTAGAGCAGTATGAGTGAATTTATTGAGGTCATTCATCCCCTGGTAATTTGGCTACCGTAATATATTTCACAAGTGAGAGGGAAACAGCCTGAGGAGACAGCATGCGAGAATCCAGAGCACTGGGGGAGGAGGTTTATCCAAATTTATAGCTGCCAGTAAGGATGTGGCTTTATAATTCACAGTCACTCTCTCTTCCTTTAGCATCGAGAAATCTGTCCTGTTAATGACCTGTGCTAAACATCCCAGTGCAAATTCAAATCTCGGTGATGCTGGTGTAAAAACCTTTGAGATTGATGGGCGCTGGATTAAAACCATGACCTTCTCTATATTCAAAAGCTATTCTGGGTGAGCTTGAGCTTTCACAGGCTGTGATGCTTTCTTAGAAATACCTAGAATGTGAATGGGTACGGAGTAATCTAATCTGGGCATGGACTAGCTCACGTTTGCTCTGTGTAGAGAAGCAAGTACGGCAGCAATTTGGATGATCTGTTCTGCTTCTGACTGTCCCCCCAGGGCTGCCCCACACCGCACTGCCCACACCAAGGTCTGTCTCATTTGGCTGTCTTTGCCTTCTACTTCTCTGTGGGTCTTGAGATGGGATTTCTCTTCTCCACTTAAAACCTGGTATAAATGAATCATTGTCTTCCTATTTCTAGCTCTTGACACAAGCTGGCCTGCCATTCAACTTCCATGTGTGACAGAGGACCTTCTGCCAAAACTCTGTTTTCTCTTGATTCCTGGGAGGAGAACCTGCCTTACTGCCACACCAGACATCAAGATGCTAAGACATTCTTGAGATTAAGAGGTGCCACCACTCCCAAGACCCAGGCCAAGGCTAACACAAATTAAATGAGCTGGGATATCTATAAAAATGTCAGAGACAATAACAAAACTGATGGCAGAGATATTAATTTTTGCAGTATTTAATGTAGGTTGCAAGAGTTCCACTGTGTCAAAATGCAACATTTTCTTTACCTCAGATTGAGAATATTCTTTTTAAAGTTGGAGTCAGTAACAGAAAAAAAAATTAAGAAGATGGAAGTCTAAGCCTTACAGAGCATGCAGTCTTTGGAGTTTAGAAGACACTTAGAGCAGAAAATGAAAATGGAAGCCAATCAAGTGCAGATAAATTGAATTTTGCAAAATAAACCACTCAAAGTTTTCTTGTTAAAGTTATTACTAAAAAATGTCACATGAATAACACCTTCCCGTTAAATCCACCTTTTTTTCAGTTGAAAAAGTCTACCTCTGGTATCAATTATACAGGAAGTCAGACAAAATTACCCAGTGGTGCTTTTTGGTCTTAAAATATCTATTTATTAAAGCTTTGATTTCCAGCCTGCACATCCCTCCTGCATGGCAACCTCTGTTTGATAAGATTATAACTATTAATTAAGTCATGTTAATGAGGACAGCAAGAAAGGGTTTTCCCATCTCTCCCACTATATTTCAAGTGCTGCCAGTGTCAGCTCTCTCTTGTATCTGCCTCCAGCTTTGCTGTCTGCTGTGTTTCTTCAGTAGGGGGAGGAGGGTTAAAGCAGCAAGTCATAAATCTCCAGACATCCTCATTTTAACAGGATGATCCCCCGTTAGAAGAGGATTTCCCCTTGTCTTGTGAGTGGGAGTAATTGTTCTGCAACTCCTGGTTTCTCTTTGAAGCACGTGGGAGAGAAGCATCTTCTTTTGAAGCCCAGCTGTGTTACAGGACCAGCGGCAGAGGAAGGAGATGCTCACTGCTGATGCTGGCTTGTGCCAGGGAAGCTGCGTGGGAGAGCCCTGGCTGTCTGGTCTGTTGCTTCTCTCCTTGGACATCATCACTCCAAAAAAAAAAAAAAAAAGGCAAATAGATGGCCTGCAGTCTAGATGGCCTGCAGTCTTTCTGGAAACGAGATTTCATGGGACAAAGAAAATGTGAATGCAAGGTAACCATCTAGTCATAAAACACGTGCCTCAGTTTCCCCCAAATTTCTAGGACAACGGCATGGTCCAATGAGCCACTCATTGAACCAAAAAACACAGGTCTGGCTTCATCCTATTCCTTTCTCTTCTCCGTGGTAGCAGGATAACCATTATATTTTTCCGCATTTCTGCCCTGTATTGCTACCCTGACCCTGTCTCTTCAGTTTGGTTTTGAGGCTCCTCGGACCAGCTCTCACCTCTCTTTAGAAATGTGTGATGTAACTGCCAGCTCCATCAGGGCTTCCAGGTGCTGTCACACTACCAATACATATATACAAATTTCCTTTTTTTTTTTTGGGTTAGTCTGGTGGTCTGAGGTTTAATTCATTAATAAAAGAAACTTGGATCGCAGCAATGGTAGGGCAGCAAGCCCCGTCCCTGTGGCAGGAAGCAACGCGCACTTTTCCTTTCAAAAACAAACAAGCAAAACTGCGGAGAAAGTTCTCCTCGGCAGTGTCCCCGGGCAGCGGTGGAACATTTGAACAAGGTCTGTGGGGATTGCTGTCTCCAGGCCTAAGGGGTGGAAATGCTCTGAGGACTTTCTGCTCTATTTTTCCCCGTTCTGGCCAACTTCCTATGTATAGGATAAAAATAAGCCCTGAGTCCTCCTCCTTCCGTCCACTTCATTAGAGACATCCCTCTGTGCAATAACAAAACAGGCCCAGAGGAAGCGACACAGACCAAAATACAAGAACGATAATTTTCCTAACACAAATAAGCAGGCAGAGGAACTCATCTAAGGAAACAAGTGAGTGAAGGCAAAGCCACAGATGAGCAAACGATGGAGCCAAGAGCTATGCTTAGGTGATGCAAGCCTGCCTCCAGCACGTCGCCTGAGCCATCCCTGCCTGGGAAAGGCTGAGCGGTCGCCTTGCATAGACCTCCCTGCAAGGGGCTGATCCCCCTGAACCCACACGCCATGAGCACCCAGACCAGGAGCAATCCTCACCCCGCTTCTGGGCAACGTGGCAACGGGAAGAGTCTTCTTTTTCTCAACGGGGATCTGGACTGACTCTTAACCAGCCCTAACTGGGTCTTTCCCAGTGCTTCAGAAACAGCAGGCAGAGCCACGAAACAGAGAAGCACAGGTTAACAGGAGGGATAGCAGAAGTCCTCCAACTCCAGAAAAAAATGGCTGGGCTCAGTTCACTCTATTATTTGCCATTTGGAGGCACTGAGACTGCCGTTCTTCCAAAATAACCTCGGCCCAAGTGTTTATTTATCTAGAAATTCATCGTGGATATTTGCCGTGTGTTGTAGTTCTGTTTGAAAAGCTTCAATCATCAAATCAAGGAGAGGGAAAACAAAAGCAGATCTCTCAGCTGGCCAGTCCCCCACTGCAAAAAGGAAGCAAAGAAAACAAACCATTTGCGAACAGACCGGAGGCTGAATATTTCTTGCTGTAAATGATCAGTGAATATCTCTGAACACTAACTCAATCCAAGGAAGCCAAGATCAGTTTGTGAATGACTTGTTAAGTTAAAAAGAACCATATTCATAATAAACAGTCTTTGAAACCATTCTTTCATGCACACTCCATTTTCACAAAGTCGTTTTTATAGGTAAACAGCCAAGCCCTCACTACCCAGGAAGGCAATGGCAGAGATAAGAAGGAGACCTGAGGCTATGTCTGTTTTAGAAAATTAAACACGGCCGGGACCACTCTCTAGCCTGGAGGCCAACTGGCACAGAACTGCCTGCATCCATTCATTAAACTCTCCTGCTTTCCAAAACAGAGCGGCTATATCCAAGCTGCCAACTGGGAATGGTCCCCGGCCGTCCCAGTTCCCACACTGTGCCTGGAAACTGTTTGGAGGGATGTTAGTGAGCCGAGGCCAAAAGCATGCAAGGGACCAGTCTGAACATCAAAAGCAAATTAAAGCACCTGGGAATGCTCCTTTGCAATGTGCGATTCTGTAGCGTAGACATTGCCTAAGAGTTTGATGTCATGCCTTGAAGCAATGTCACTGGACCCATGTCATTTGGCCAGAAAGCTTTGCTCCTTGATTCATATCTTGACTCCATATATCGACTTTGGGGAGGTGTGGAGAAACTGGTTAGAGCTTGACATGCCTGAAGGCTTCAGGGCCTCTTTCACATCTGTATTTTCCTTTACCAGTCTCCCCACTACTGAAAAGGGACACCTGGGACATGGGTGTTTGCAGACAGGGGTTCAAACCTCACCTGTGCTAGAAAGCAAAATTTATAATGCTTGAAAACCACGAAAATTTAGGCACCCCTTATGGGAACCTAAGTCTGATGCCTCATCCTTGTTAGCCCGCCTGTCAAGAGGCAACAACGCTCATACTTCACATTAACGGTCTTCCTAAGGAATGTCCCAGGGGCACAGCCACCTATTAACAGGGGGAAGAATGGGAAGGGAATCAAAATGCTTAAAATCTACACAAGCATCTCCCACAACGATCATTAAATTAAACCATTGAAAAGCCCCTCTGGGGCTGGCCAGGGCCTCAGCACGCTTTGTGAGATCCCTCGTTTCCTCTGGCTTAATGAATTATGCAAGTCAAGAGGGGCTGGACAGAAAGGTGTGAATAAGAAGCCTACTAATTCCCCACAGTAATCACCTGCAAAAGTGTTTAGGAACAACATCTATCAGGCACTGAAAAATAAGAAAAGGAGCCTGCAAGAGTAAAATATCTACAGCTCTTCAGTAAGAGACAAGGGGAGAGCAGAGCCAGGGAAGTGTCACCTTGACATGAATCTACTCCGGGCACTGAGCACACAGCAGTCATCAAATTGCTTGCTTGCAGTCCCAGGGTTTCTTCTGCTCATATGGCATGCACCTGCGCTTTGCTGGAAACTCGTTTCAATGCATGTGAGAGAGTCCCAGCTTCAAAGCAAGCCCTGTGATTTTTGGTTCCTGTGTGTGAGAAGGGTATTAATAAATGTTGTATTAATAGATCATCCGCTCACACACTTCCCGTCTTAAATAAAGAAGATATCGGATCAACCCCCTTTTCCCAGTACCTTCAGGCTTCTTGGATGGTTGCAGTGTGAGGCAAAGGCAAGACGGCAATAGCAGAAACGGACTTTGTAATCCAAATAAATAGAAACTCAGACCTTAATGCGAGGAGGGTTTGGAGACCAGTTTATAACTGAATTACAGAACATGGATGGATAATTGCTCTCTAAACTGGCTGAATCCAAGCTCAAAATCGAATATTCATCCTTGCAGTTTATGGAAGCTGGGAATCAGAGCCAAGATTTGTTACTCCTCTGGCATGGGTTAACTGACCTCCTAAGCCGTTTCAGTAGGGTGGGAAACCTTCCTCCCTTCCTATTGTGATAAACGGGCCTCTGTCCTCATCACCCTCCACATGATACCTCCAGAGAACAGGAGACAAGCAGCATCCCAAAACCTGTATCCAGTCATGTCTCTGTGGATGATGTTCTCTTTCCACCATCTTCTGAAAAGCTAGTGATCACCTTTTCCAATATCGCCCTTTTTTACGAAGCTTCGTATGAATAGATTGAATAAGGATGGCACTAGACACTTTAACTTCATTTCATCATCCAGCCCTTACCTGCAATGCTGAACTACTGTTGATGCTGGCTTTGCTTTAAGACTCCACAGGACACTACTGTGAATCATTTTAGCATAAATACTAGAGCTGGTTGGGAAATTTTAAACAATTTTTCATAGGAAAAACACAATTCCTAGTAACCAAAACACTACGGAAAAACATTGGTTTCAGTTAATCTCTTGACTCAAAGTACGTTGAAAAAAGAAATTACTGAAATGCCATATTGTGACAGAAAAGAAAAATTAAGGTCATTGTTTTGAGAAAATGAGACTAAGTAAAGTTAGAAAAATATTTGAAAATTCCTAAAATAAAAAGTTTCATAATTAGTGGCATCAAATGTTCCATTTGGTGCAAACCAAACTTTAAAATATGAGTTTTAGTTTCTCAGGCTTTAGGGGTTTTTTTTAAAACTTGGGTGTTTGTAACCATGTGCTAGGAGCCTGTACTGCAGTATGACAAATATTGTAACAGAACAGAAAAATTATTTTCTGCCCAGCTGTAATATGGCCCTACTCTAGGGCAATGCTACCAATTCTGCTTATAACCACACCTCATGGGAAAGCACAAAGACGGCTTCAATGGAAAGAAAAAATGGTCTCAGAGACAGTAAATCTGTTTAGCTGGCATTTGGCAGCACAGTCAGTGCTGTCTCACATCGAGGGAAACTGCAATTGTCATAACATGCTGACTTTGGGGGCTTATTCCTGTGCCTTGCCAGGAGGTCTAGCATCTTTTGAAGTCAGCCAGCTTTCTCTAATGGAGTAAAATTCATCACTAATCACAGATATGCATGTCCTGCTGGCATCTTTGATCTTCAACTTCTCTATCCATTTTGCTCTCTCTGTTTATTGGTCATGATGAGTTATGGCAGCTGTACGCTACATATTGTCCAAAACTCTTTAGCCGTCCAGCACATCATGGAAAGTTCCCAGGAAAGCTCCCTAGCTGAAAAGTAACAACTCTGCAACGTAACTCTCAGCGCCATGTGCAGTAATTCATCAATAACACTTCTTCTGTAGAAACCAATGGACAGATCAGTTACAAGAGCAGAGCTGTAATGTGACCTGCCAGATAGATGGAGATCCCCGTGGAGAATTCGCTGACTGTACGAAAGAGAATAGAAACCCCTCTAGTGTTTCGGCAAAGAGGAAGAGCGTAGCGCTTGGATTAGTCTGGGCTGAGTATAAGAGAGTCCCTCTCCACTCCACACCGGTCTGTTGCATAACCAGAGTTCCTAGAAATAAATGAGAAACAAAATGAAATAAAATTATAAAAAAGGCCAGCTTTCCTTTAGGAATTCCAGTGACATATTGAAAGAAATAATTTACGCACGGCTGCTCCATGCCTTAGGTTTGTCTGTGCAATTACTCTTAGTGCTGTGCTAACAAGAGGCTACTTTATAACAGAGGAGTCTAGCCAGGATACAGCCTGACATCTGCTTGAGGAGCTTTCTAAAATAACATCCAAGACTCACCTTTTGTTTTATTTGTGCACCCTCTGCCCAGTGTGCATGAATATTTTGCTGAAGAATCATGCCAGTGTATTGAGGTACTGCCTATTTTTACTACATGTCTTCATTTTAGAGGACACTTCTACTTTTTTTTTCTTTTTTCTACCTCTGTTACTTTTTTTACTTTGCAGTGTCACAACTTGAATTTTAACAGATTTAGGCTGTGGTGTGGTGTGGCTGTGATGCCCAAGCCTGCTTGGTAAGGAGATACTTGCCCTGATCCCAGTCATGAGTAAGAGAGGTATGTTGAGAAATACAGGACTTCTTTCTAAAACTTCTGTTCTTCTCGTGATTTCCCAGTCATGAGGCTGAACCCAGATATGCAGAAAGAAGTCATAGTTCACATGTCTTGTAGGGCATTTTGAAGGAAACAATGTTATATTAATATGGGTTAACGCAGTGTACTTTTAGATTACAAAAGGCTTAAAAAGAAACTGAGATCTCATCTCTCCCACTTAATAACTGGCTAAAAAGATACAGAATTAAGAGTCAATTTACATAATGGAGAGAGGTCACATGAAGTTCCACGCAGATGAGTGTTGTTCAAACTATTCATAAAATCTGGGAAACGGTGACTCATGAAATAACAGAGTTTACAGATGATAGGATCTCATTAGGATCTCATGACACTGAGTGATACTCATTGTTGATGAGATCTCATGGCACTGAAAGAAATTCAGTGTTGATAGATGCAAAGTAATGAATATGGGATAAAAATAACCCTAATTACACATATGTTACAATAGACTCTTAATTAGCTATGACTGTTCACAGAGATACTGGGGTTTGTGGATAATTCTCTGAAAACATTAATGCAGTGCTCAACAGTCATCAAATAGGCTGATAAAACACAGGGGATTATTAGGAAAAGAACAGAGCACAGAACAGAAAACCTCATTATCTCATAGTAGAAATCTGTGCTTATTCCTGTTTGTCTTGACTAAGGCATGCCTTCTAGACAGACTCCTTGGAAGAGTACAAAAGAACTGGAAATTGTGCACAGAAAGAAGTGGAGCGAATGCACTCTCTCCCCGGCCAGTTCTGCCTCTCTTCTTCTGCACTGGATTAACAGGACAACAGGGCTCCCTGGACACATGTCTGGACCAAAATTGGGCAGAGACTCCAGAAAAAAAACAGGAGGTCTTAGGATTTTAACTCTGATGCCTTCTCCCCCAACAGCTCTTGTTACTAGCAGCCTTCTTGGGACACATTCTCATGCCACGCAACATAGCCAGGTCCACCACAAGTGTAGGTCCCACACACGGTCACAGCACTGGCATTCACAAGGTTTAGGATTTCAGATGATAACTTACATGACTTCTTTACTTACTTTCTGTTAGTATTTCTCCTGTGCTGGGACCACAATATGCACCAATCACTCCACAGGACACAGCAGAAAAAGCAACAAAATTGGGTAGCTACTGGATGTTATTATTCAGCAGACTGCCTGACCAGTGTAAGACAGTTAAGGAACCTTCACTTTCTCCCCCAAAGCTGAATAATTTCTTGAGAAAGCAGAATATTTCATAAAATGAAGAGCAGGTACAGAATAGAATAGGATTTCAGAGCCAGAGGGCAGAGCTGTGTAAAGGGGAAATGTGAGATTTAAAAAGAAAACTGTGAATGGGGAAAGTTGCTGAAAAACATTTGTCAGACCATGGAACTAGTGGAATGCAGATAAAGACACTCATATAAACAAAAACGTTCACAAAAATGTTCACTATTTTTCCAATAGCCTTCATAGAAATCTTTTTTTCCCATAGATAAAAATCTCCAAATTTTTCAAATTAGCACATTTCTTCCATTCTGCTCCTTGCCACGATTCTCCTTTACGCTGAATACAGTAGACACTGAGGGCTGCTTAGTGGAAAAATATCTTCAATCAAAAATTTTGCTGACGCTGGGTATAGAGAAATCTTCTCTTCGTCCAGTTAATCATGTAGCTCTTGTGCCCAGACAAGGAAGGCTGTACACATATGTAAAACTTGCTTCCAATGAGCTCTTGCTTCCAACAAGTTTTGTGCTGGATTTGCCATATTTCCAGGGATTAATGGTGAATGCATCAGGACTGCGTTAAAATCGAGAAGCAAAAGATGCTGCAGAAAAGGTACATTCCTAAAAATCTTTAACATATGGTGAGAGAGAGTAGGAGAGGGGAAATATATCAGAGCACTCTATGCATTAAGGAATGAGAGAAAAATGAAAGGGATGCTCTCTCAGGGATGCTTTAAACCCTTTGGGGGTGAATGCCAAGACCAGAATTAACACTTGTGAGATCGTCTTTGGCACACTGCACTTGAAGAAGAAATCGTCTTCAAGTGGATCTGGTATGAGTGTGGTAATGAGAAGGCTCATCAGGCCACAACATGCCCAACATCAGTGAGAGCTCTCAAAGTTCACAAGTAGCTTTGTGGTCACATCCCACCAGTGGAATTGGTGCTACTGTAGGGTCCCAGTCAGTGTGACCCCACTGGCAGCACCAGTCTGACCTCGTGATGTTAGGCACCATTTTCTACTCTCTGGTGCAACCTGTCCTACCAGTGCAATCCTACAGAAGTAAGGGCAGTGGGCTAGGCCATCCGTCGTCCCCAGCAGGGTCAGGCTTGCAGCTTGCACAGATCACTCCAGAACAGATGGGACATGTTTCTGCCTGCATCCCGCCACTCAGAGCAAGAGAGGAATATTCAGATTAACAGAAAATTTTGCAGTCAACATATTTCAGCAATGATTTTCCTCCAGGGAAGCATGTGGTCCAGTTCAGGGAAATGAGAAAGAGAGCAATTTTTTGTCTTTAATTTTACATTTCAATTAATAACTTGGCTTCTTGTGCAGGTCACTAACAATGCTCCCCAGTGAAAAAAGTTAGCAGTTCCCACGTCTCTGACTCAATACTCTGACTGTAATACAACCTGAGGCAAAAAGGCTCTAAGACGTGATGTGCATTTGCACTACAGCGTCTTTTTGCTTTTCTAGTAGTATGAACTAGCCTTACTGCAGGCATCAATGTCAAAGCTTGCACAGCATAAAGGGGTGTGAGTGTAAATAAGATCCAGCTTCATCAATGTGTATGTCATCGCTGTGGGAAAGGACAGGAGAATATTGACTTTGGGTCAAAACAGCAAGACCTTTAAGGCAATAGAGGCAGAAAGGAGAATTGGGAGTAGGCAGAAATAAATCAATGCCAAAGCAGAGCTAGAACATGTGTGTTCCTGAGGGCACAGGACTGAAATCCTGATTTAAGATTAGCACAAAGCGATATCAGTAGAGCATAAAGAGAGTGACTTAGGGACTGGCTGACTGACAGCGCCAGAAAGGGGTCATTAATGGGGAGTCCTCACTCTACGGGGGGACCCACTGAGCCTCTGTAGGGAGGGCTCCAAGGCTGGGTACATTTCAGCATTTCTGTCAATGAGCTCTGGAAATAAATTTAGCATCACTACTAAGAAAATATGTTTAAGGATCAGTGAAGGACTAACTAAGAGGAGAACAAGAGTAGGACCAATAACTCACTTGATAAACCAGCTCAGTTCAGGGAAAATGCTCAAAAATGAGCTGAATGTGAAAGCACAGGTTCAGGAACAAAGAATACAGACCACATTTGCAAATGGGGGTTGTCTTCTGCCCCAGGTAAAGGCTTCTTTAAGATACTGCCTACAGGAATTGCAGGTGTTTTGCTCCTGGCCAGGGAGTGATGGTGAATGTCGTCACGGCCTCAATTTCAAATGTGGTTGGGATGGAAAGAGCTACATGCCACTGAGCACCTGCGAGGAGTTATCCAGTCTGATTGCCTTTTATGACTTGATCTACCAGTGACATCAGGAATTTAAGCACTTTGCTCTGGTTAAGCTAAGTGCCAAGCTTTTCCACTTTCAGCATAGACACCCAGGAGGAAAGGTAAGGCACAACTGCTCAGTTCTGCCCTGGGCAAGCAACAGCAGAGCATGAAAAACTCTTAGTGAGAATTGGAGGCCCTTCTCAGCCCAAGGCTTTTAGGAAAATAATCAAAGATCCTTGTATGGATAATGGTAGGAGGAATGGATAATGGATATGAGGAAATGGTAGGAATTTTCACTGGGAAGGAGGGTAACTAGCAAGTGCCATAGAGACCTGCGATGGTAACAGATTCATAAATGATCTTGAGAAGGAGATTAATAGTGAGGTGGTCACATCCACTGATGACACAGTATTTCGGAACAGACAAGCTTGTCTGTGAAGAACTGCAGAATTTTATTACACTGAGATACTTGCTGTTAAACTAGCAGATGAAAGTGAAGACAAAGACAGTGATGCACAATGGGGAAAAAACACTCTAACTTCACATATAAAATGATGGGCTTGGAGTTGGCCATTATGATTCAGCAATGAAATCAGAAATTAACCCCATTAGACAGCTCAGATGGCTGCTGAATTTTTAATAACATACAAAAAAGTAAATTGAATGTTAGGAATTATTAGGAGTAGAAAAACATTATTGCCTGACTCTGTTATAACAGTAATACAAACCCATGACACAGCTGCATCTTGAATAGTGTGTGTAGTTATCAAACAGATTATAACAGAGGAGAGGACGATGGCAAGAAGGATCAAAGAATATAAAGAGTCCTCAAACTTCGGCAACTGAGGGGAGATCTATACAATTGTATAAAATGAGTGACGTGGAGAAAGTGAGTGGGCTTAAGTGTTCCCTGTCTGTTCCAATACAAAAATGACGGAATATAAAAGTTAGCAGTTGGCAAAGCCAAAAGAAAGAAGAGGCAGTGTTTTTTTCAGAGAACACACAGCTAAGCTGTAGGACTTGCCAACAGGATGCCATGGATGCTGAAAGTTCACATCAAGGAGAGATTGGACAGTTTCGTGGAAAAGAAATCCCATTTGCATTACTAAAAAAAAAGACAGCAACTACTCGATCCATAAATTGTTGGATTTTGGAAGAGGAACCTGGGGAAGTGTCAGTATGTGCTTAGCACAGTCTGCTCTGCTTGCTCTCTGCCAGGCCATGCTCCCTTAGTTACTTATTCAGGAGAGGAACATTTGTACTTGAGCTCCTCCACAGCCTGATGCTTAGAGAAATTCCCAGGGCATGGGAGATAAAGTTTAGTCCCCGCAAGCTGAGCATCCAGGTTTTCCATTTTCAAGGTATACGCTTTGCCCCTTAAACTGTTGTGCCAAAGGTGGGCACCAATCTCGTATTTAACTGGTTTGGACTTCTCCGGCAGAGTATAGAAATCCCACTGCTTAAACCTGGCGTGGTGCCACATGCCAGAACAGGCACTTCTGAGCATATGTGTGACTGAAGTTTTGAAGAAACTCCAAGACAAACACAGAGATGCCTTCAACTTTAGACGCCAAAGAACCACTCCACTTGGAGTGAATTCCACCCCGAGAGCCCAAGCTGTTGAGCTCAGTGACAAGGAGACTGAAAGAGATGATATGATTGTAGCACATTAATACCTCTGAGTGAAGATATACCAGATACTAAAAGGCCCTGTAGTCGAAAATGCAAAAGCACAAGACCTGAAAGCCAGGGAAAAGAAGGTACAAATTTCTAACAGTGATTGTGGCTAACAACTGGAACAAACTACCAAAGGGAAGTGGTGGATTCTCCATTTCTTAACGTCTTTAAACCAAAAGAGGACGTCTTCTTGGAAGACTTGATACAGTGAAACACAATATATTGGCCTCAATGCAGGAGATCGGGATGTAATTCAAGGGCTTCAGATATTCCAAAACTCGGGTTAAATGATCTTATTGTCTTTTCAGGCCTTTACCTCTACCAGCTTTATCTCCTGCAGGAGTCTGTTGTACGCAGAGGGTGTACAGAGTGAGCTGAAGGGGCTAAGGGATGAACAGGGCTGGGTTTAGTAGCCCTTCTCCTCTAGGAAACTCCCCATAAAAATAGCTCAAAGTTAAGCTCTCAAAGACCAACCTATCAAAAAGTAATCGTAATAAAACACTTTAGAACATTACACCGGCAAATCAGTTTATAGACATAGAAACACAGTTAATATCCTCTAATGCCCATAGCTCTAGAGCCATTTGTCCCCAACACTTTTACAGCCAACCAGAGAACTGCAATTTCATGTGCTGTATTAATTTCCAAAGCAAATGGGAAAAATACAGATGGCTAGGAAACCACTTCCCACCTCTTGCTTTCAGTCCACTAACCAACACAAGTGCCTTTCCTCAAGAGCGTGGTGCCACAACTCACTTCTCTGTCTCCTTATATATTTCACAGAGTGCTCTGTTGGGTTTTTCCATTGCAGATGTTACCACAAAACACGTAGCTACCACCTTTCAAACCACACCAGAGCAGCACCACCTACGAGTACCTCTTGTGCTCACCTTAGAGAAGGCTTCACGCTGTTCAGGCTAAAGGATTTACTGTAAATATATCTATGGTAAAGATCTGTGATGAATTATGCAATCCTTGTATCTACAGATGAATCACACCAATGGAACAGAAGAATGTGGGGTCAGAGTCAAGCTTGGAAATGGAAAATGCATACTCCAGTGTTTTAAAATGTTTAGGTTTATGCAGCCAAGATTTCAGAATTTCAAGTATTTTTTTTAATCTTTGTTTAAGCCTGGATTTGGGGAGGGGATTGGTTTTGGTATTTAGATTATTATTTTTGCTGTAACAGGATTACTCTTTTCAGTAACTGTTAAGTCGCCACAAGCTCGTTGCCTTTTCTGTGCAGGAACCAGTTAAGCATCACAGATAGGGAAATATTATTATAACCGGTTTACAGCCCATTTTGGCCAAGAACGGGACAAGGAACGCTGACTATCAGTCACCTGCTTTCACAGCTAAGCTAATAAATGAGGTAGAAAGCTAATAAATGAAGGCACTGTGTACATTAACCCTCATATAATAGTACTTAACCCATGCTTGTGTTACATGCAGGAGGTCAGAGGAGATGATCAGAGCAGTCCCTTCTGGCCACAAAGCCAACGAACCTATTTTTAAACATGAGGCAACATTCAATAACCTGCATCAGCTTTGATTAACTGTTCTGCAAGATTGAAAGCAACACAGCCAGAACTAACGTGCACTGTGGGCAAAAAAGACATCAAAGCATAGCTCATGATGGCAAGATCTTCAGTGCATAAATACTGGATGGGAATCTTAGCTGTACGGTTCATGCTGACCCTTTTGGAGCAGTTCATCAAGTCCCCAGACCATTTTGGCTAGGGCTCTTATGGAAAGGCAGTGACAACTGGGCACTGTAGCTTCCTTCAAGCCTTTAGCTAACCCCAGTCTCTACCTCTTAAATATATAAATACACATATATATAATCAGATACTATCTATGAACTGCTATTAAGCAACCAACTTTTTTAAACATGCAAACAAACTTAGTATAAGCTCCATAAAAGAGCTCTGCTTTTTCTGGTATTGATTTTGCTTATTTTGAAGTTAAGTGTATCCATAAATATGCTCTATGGTCCCTTGAGGTAAGTCTCATAAGGTATATTAAAAAAAAAAAAGAGGAGGAGGAGGAATTTTTTGGCAGCAATTACCATCTCAGATAACCTGCCTGGGGTTGGGAAAGTGTGCCAGCAATCTGCTCAGAAATAGCTTTCATTTGGGCTGTTTATTTTCATACGCTTTGTCTGACACTTTACTGCTGTGGCTGGGTACTTAACTGTCAGCTTCCATTAAACGCTTTGTCAGCTGTTCCCACTCCAGGCAGAAACCAAAATTATCGTTAATCTCCCATTATTCATTAAAGTCAACCCACTGGCAGGAAGCAAGCAGGATGACAAAGGAAATCATCCTTGTGCCAAATGGTGAGATTTCTTCAGGCTCTTTAGCTCAGTGCCCCTCCAGTTCCTTGCCCCTTCCTTCTCTTGCCTGCCCCAGTCATCTGCCTTGCTTGTGTCAAATAAGAGGGGGCTTGAGGGCAGCTGTTCCACTTGAAAGCAAAGTTGCAGGGACTGAACTCCTCTGCAGCAGCCCCAAAAATCTGGGATATTCTGGAAGAGAATAACATGTTTGCTTCACATTAATTTGGACTATCACAGCATAATCATATGGGCAAGTATCCCTTCCTATGGCAAGATAGAGTATGAAATATACACTGGGTGCTAATAAAATAGCTTTGGGAGTATCTATTACATGATTTCTTGTTTTGCTGTTTTAGGGTGGGTGGATGGCTTCATTTTTAAAATTATTTAAACCAAGTTTTCCAAGTTCGATATATAAAGAGAAAGGAAAAGGGGTTAAGCAATTCCAGAAAAGGCAAAACATGTCATTTCAGGTCAAGCGAAACATTTTAAGATGACCCAGACTGATCCTCCCTCTTCCAAATTTGGTCCTATCCAAACCAATGCCCCTGTCCCCCCAACACTTTAGTTCACCCTTTGAACCAGAGAATCCATCACATGTATTGCTCTAATTATGGTATGGTTTCTTTTAATAAGCAGATGTGGAACAGTATAATCGTAGCCCCAGGCTACCGAAATGGTGGACTCCAGTCTGGATCTGGACCTCACATAAATTTGCCCCGTGCCTTGCCAAGGTCCCAGACATATGACGTCTCACACATTCCTGAAGGAGATCCCATGGTTTTTACCACTCTTTTTGGTTTTGCAGCAAGCAGCTGCAGGGCCCTGCCAGGGCTTCCAGCCACAGAGGTGGTGTGCACCACCAAGCTGGCCCAGCTCAGGTAAAGCCAGCGTACAGCTCCCTGCTGACTACCCCCTGGTAAGAATTAGCAGACCTCAATAAAATTAGCCAGTGGGCCTTTATTAAAAATTGAGACCCTAAAATTGAGACCCTACTGCTCAAGACTGCAAAGTGCTTGCCTCTAGTGCAACACCCCCCCCCCCCCAAAAATAAAAACAAATGTTCCTCAACAGAGGATCTCTATTGCTGTTCTTCTTCCCAAAGAAAAACATTCCGTCTTAACATATTTGTTCCCACTCATGCTCCTGGGGTTTTCAATGAAAGTCTTGAAGCTGTCCAAGTAGCTCATAAACCGGAGCCCCTTTCTGATTCAAGTGTGCCCTCCTGTTCAGATTTTGGGAAATGGGATGATTAATTGATTTCCATCATTGGTCTCCCCATAAGTCACAAGCCAAGCTGCTATTTCAAGTTTCCATTGACAAAGATTTCATTATAAGAAGCCATAATTTTTAACCAGTTCTGTGCAAACTTTTTAGTCTTCAACCTGAATTAGGCCCATATGTTTCAGAAAAATGTGGTGAGAGCAAGTTGGGGGGGGTGAAGTGGTGAGAGGAGGGGAAGGGAGCAACTGGTCTATCTCAGTGGCTGAACAAACTTCCACCCACATCACAGCATAAAGGGGCCCTGAATTGGTCGTCTTAACCCTTATCTAAACAAAATAAATCAAAAATACAATTTTCCGATTGACGCTGAAGGATTTGCTTTCTTAGCCAAAAAGCAATTTTAAACTCCCTTGCTGAGTAAGCTCTGCCCAGATACTGAACTCCACTGAGAGCTCCTGGAGACCAAGGTGGTATCACTTAATTTGCCTTCTCATGTTGTGCTGCTGGGATAGAAATGCCCTCAAATAGCACCTGCCACAGGATGCAGTTGAAACCACAGCTAAGCGTTGTGTATATACCTGATGACTGGGAGACCCTTCCTCCAGAGGGCTTGACAACTCACTTGAAAAGACAGGAAAAATGTGAGAAAGGCAGTGTTCCAATCCTTGTTTCACAGGCAAGGTGCATTCCAGTAAATAAAACAGTGCCAAGCTATGACATCAAGAACCTTCCAAGATCATCTACATTGTTTAAAATGACAGCATAGTCCATGGCCACGAGCAAGGGACTATTAGTAATAACAATTTTGTCATAGGCACCCTGTTGAACTGGCTCTAGCAGAGAGCAGGATGGACATGAAGATGCAAAGCACATTGACCTGACCTGTTTTACTTAGCTGCAGAGACAGAGTCTTCAGCAGAGGAGAGGCCTCATCTGCATTGTAGCTCTAAATCAGACATCTGGAAATAGGGAGATCTGGAGACTGAACACCACCCCTGCCATGATAAAGAAGGTCCACTTGCACAACACTGTTGCTGCATCCCAAAATGACCTCTTCCTTGTCATCACATATGCTGGAGTCCTTTGGCAATGTCAGATCTGTTGTTGCCTAATGGGAAGGGAATCCACTAGGTGACAGGGCTGGGGAGCAGCAAGATCACTGTGAAGATGAACCAGAAATACCAAGGTAGTAGTTTAAGAAGTTAACACTAAGCTGTGTGACTGTGTGATATAGCTAAGCCAAAAAATACTGGACGTAGAGGTAGGAACTGGTAAGTCTGTTTCAGTCTCTCGTTCTCTTTGATTTGCAATATGGCCTTGGACAAATCACTGCAACTTGGTTTTGTTCCCTGCAAAACAGGGATAAATAACATCAACCTGCCTAAAACGTTCTCCAAGAGATGCAAACAGAACCCAAAGTACAAGCGCTAGCCAGTAATGCTCTTGCAGCTTGTCATCTAGAATGCCGGGGCAGCACCTTGGCACAGTGCTGTCGACACGCAACAGCTGGGGAAGCCAAATGTTAAATTCATATGATGGCTGTTTCCAGCATGACTGAACTATGGCAACAGTACAAGTTGTGTTAGGATCTGGAAGAGCCAGAGGTTCAGCTGAAAATTCCCCAGACAAAGAAAAATATTTAGCAGTCATTGAACACAAGCAGAAATTTAATTGCCTTCTCTGCCTCTTGAATGATAAATTTAATCAGAGCTCCAGGTCTTTCCTTCTTGTATTTTCTTTCTTTCCTTTTAGCTGAGCCCAGCCTGCCTGGTAACCCTGGTTCTAGCACAGAAACCTGTGCTGTGAGGATTTTGTCTCAATTCAGGTTGGACTGGTCGAACAGATGATGTTGCAATAAGGTAGTGGTAGACCAAGAGTAATATCCTGTATCTGACTTGTTTCCTCTCCTTGCTGAGACTTTGCAGCTTGCGCACCCAGTTCTTGTCCTAGCAGCCTGTCATCTGTTGCTAAATCTCTAGCTATTTCAGTTCTGTCATGATAGTGATATATTTGGTGATGTCACAAAAATGTCATCAGATTCAGTGGCCTCAGAGTCTTTTACATAAAGTCAGGCAAGTTGGACAACAGGAGAGCAGAGAGTTGTGGGTACCCTCAGGATTTCAGAGAGCATGAAAGGTGGAGAAATTACATCCTTCACACACAGGTTTTGATAAGAATGTCTGGTTTATGTCTTGAAAGGCTTCAGGAAGAGCAGTAATTCCATACAGTCTAAGCCCAGAAGAAACTATTTACTTAACACAGACCCTTAAATATGACCCTCCACTCATCTTGGTGTGACTTCAACGCCTTGTGCTCAAGTAGACCATTTTTTTCAGGATGACACACAGTCCTAATTAAAAGGACCAAAGAGATGAAAAATCCCTCACTTGCATTGATAGTTGTTCCTAATGATTAATCATCCCAACAGTTAAAAATGTGGGCCTTGTTTCTTGCCAGGATATGAGTTCAGGTGCAGCTTTTGTTACCGACTTCTGTTATGTCTCTGTGTACTTGAACAGGGAGATCTTCAGTACTGCTGTTTTATCTCTATGAAGGTAATTCATCCGGCATCAGCAAACCACCTCACAACCTTGCTTTTCACAAACTCAACAGACCAAGCTCTTTTAAGTCTTCCACTGCAATGCATTTTTCTTAGATTATTCTTGTGTCACTTTTTGCACCTTGTCTATGCATCTTAAAATCAAAGGTGTGCCTGAAATGTGATCTCCTGTTTCGTAGAAAGGCACAAGCTGCTGTGGAGATCCATGATCTTGGCGACATCCAGCTCAAGGTGCCAGTTCACATCCCATCTCATGGTTCAGATGTGGATCTGTGCTCTCCAGATCATGCTGACACAGGAATTGTGCTCAGACCAGCTTCCCCAAACTGAGTTTGTCTCCAAATTTCCTTCAGGTTTCTCTTGAATTTTAGTTCACGGGTAGTTTCATCTAGAGGCACGTCTGAGCCCAGGCTTCAGCAGCCCGACCTCGGCAGACTCTGAGGTGATGTCTGAGTCTTGGGAATTGCAGTCAGTCAGTAGCAAGAGGTGAATTCAGCCAACCCTTTCAATTCTGGAGGCTGACCTTACAGGACAAATCTCCACGGAGCTGTTTTTGCATCTCCGGTGCTGGCACACGGACATGTAATGTAGTATATGCCCTTCCCTATGGGACACTCCTCCATGAGTTCATTCCTGGCTTAGTTGGAGGAGCTGGATTTTACATTATTAGGTATTGAGTTGCAACATGAAATTACCAAAATGTAAACCATGGGAAAACATACTGTAAATCACTTATTGGCAGGTCTCTCACCTCTTTACAAGTGCACAACTGGATACATTTGAGTCTTTTGGAATTTCCAAATTAGAGCCCAGAAGACCTTCCCGAAGAAAGGTATTTTCTACTGGCACCAAAACAATTTTATCTGAGCTAAACAACAGAGTTAATGTTTCAGCATTCACACAGCCGTTTGCAGGCTACAAATCCAAACTTAATTTCACCTCCTTCTTGTACTGTAGCTCTATTATTATTACTTTTTTAATGAATGTTATTTTTCTTGTAACTCTCCTGCTTTGGCTTTTCAAAAGAAATATACGGAGACCCAGGGGACTGACAGTGAGAATGCAGAACCTTTCACCTTCAGGTGAAAACACTGATATCTTTAATGGACTTATTAGGAAGCGAATGTACCTAAACGGAGTAAACATATGTTCTTACTACTGTGACCTCCAGCTCTTCTGTCCCCACTGCTTGCTACCCCCAGCTTGTGGTGTCAAAGGATGCTCCAATGTGAAGAAGGGGTGATTTTTGTGGTTAAGGCACTAAACTGGGAATCAGACTTCTGTGATTTATTCCTGGCTCTGCCACAGTCTGCCTGTATGCAAGCCACTTAATCCTTCTGTGCCTCAGTGTCCCATCTGTAAAATATTTTTTTTTCAGTCCCTTGCCATTCTTGTCTCCAGGGCAAGAAAGATCTGTCAGCTGAGCCACAGAACAGTTGAGTGTAGACTGTATTACATGGTGTTTTACATGTGTTTGAGTGTCCAAGGGATTGGGTCATGCCTTTGGTTAGCCCAGGCTTTCAGATGGGCAGGGAAGAGGCATATTTCTCGTTTCAGAATTTGTCCAAGACACGTTATCGTGCTTTGCCTGTGAAGACTGGGTCACAAACTGAAGGGTAGTTCCTGAGAAAAAGGAAGGTTTAGATTTAGGATCAGAAACCCTAGACTGAGGATTCAGAAAGCAGAAGTAAATAAATAACCTGCACCCATAATATCCTTCAGATGACTGATCCCAAAATGCATCTGACTTGGGGTCCAAACCTGACACCTCTTGCACGGAAAGACTTCAGGGAGACTCCACCAAGCGCCAGCAGTTCACATGCACACAACGAGCAGTCTTGGACCCTAAACCAAAATACCTCCATCTGCAAGAAGTTTACTCACCACGACACAGGGTAGGTCACACACTGCAACCTTTTCCTGAGATAAGGAGTGCAGGCGTCACCAGGAAAGCCTCCCGAAAGCCACAGCATGGCTTGTCCTTTCATGAGCAAAGGCTGCGGCTCAAAACAGATACGAGAGAACAGATTTGTCAAATGCAACTTCTGCCATGTGTGGAGACAGGGTTTGAAACCACCACCCAGCACACAGCACTGAAAGTGTCTGTGTTGGCAATGGCACTTCGTAGCCCATGGAAATGATAGGGAATTAGAGCCTCCCACATTTTCGTTTACCAGGACATCAGTTTAATTTTTCTCTATGTCTTTTACTCTTAGAATTTGTGGTGTTGGTGGCACACAACATGGGTGTGGGTTCTTCTTACATTCCTGTTTTCTGCTCTTGATGTGTCAAAGATCCCTCATGAGCACACTTTTCCTGAAGGGAGGAATTGGCTTACACAGCATCTAGAGAGAGGGGCTGCAAAATAACAATGACTAGAGCCTGCTGGAAAGAGGTGGCAAATATCCATTATCACAATCTGCACCTTTCAATTCTGATCATCCCCAATTTTAGATCAGTACATTTTTTTAAAGAAAGAAGGTTATTTAAAATGAGTCACCAGATATTTGCAGAGAGCTGGTTGCTTTCTTCTGTTGCTACAACCAGCTATTTTCTTCCTAAGTGAGAGAGACGTATCTGCTGGCCTTGCAGAGAGCACATCAGATCCCCTGGATTAGCAGGTCTTTCCGTGGATAACTTGACGTGAGGCTGGTGTCCCGCAGGAGCTCCCAGATCACAGTACTCATTATGGAGAACACTGCACTTTAGTGCTCAACTTGGATGATGCTCTGGGAGATAAAATACAAAGTTACCCATAAACAATCAAATATTTCAGACCTTTCAGGATACTGTTCGCTGATTCCCTCAGAAATTTATTAGCTCTACCAATATTTTCTTTCTTAGCTTTGTAAAGCAAGTTCCTGTTTTTGCAGAGTGGTGAGTGATATCTCTGTCTTTTCTGTTACTGCATCTCTTTGGGGTCCTTATTCATCACGCTGTGCATATGGATCTGTAGGTACTTTGGTTCAGTGAGTTTCAGTTTCTAGGATACAAATATATGTGTGGAAAATCAATGGTAACAAAGCTGGTAGAGGTGGGATGTGTGAAAATATACGGACTTTTTGCTTTGGTGAAATTANTAAGTCATCATGGGATGTGGATACAGAGCTAAGAATCTTATTTTCTCGTCATCTTCCTATGTTATAAACAATCAAATATTTCAGACCTTTCAGGATACTGTTCGCTGATTCCCTCAGAAATTTATTAGCTCTACCAATATTTTCTTTCTTAGCTTTGTAAAGCAAGTTCCAAGTCAGCTAGTACTGACTATGCACAGCCCTGAAACCACATGTTTATTTTCCTAAGTTATAAAAAGTTTATAAGGGTAGCTGGTATCCTTATGGGCCACTGTACAGTGATTTGCTACTGCATTCCACACTGATACAGAAGAGCTCTGTGTTTTATACCAGAGGGAAATCCTTGTGATACAGCTGTCCAGCAGCCAACAAGACTACAGACACCTTCAAAAATATAACCCTGATAAAAAATGAATAGCTGAAAAGGCAGAAAACATCCCTTCTGAGAAAAATCCGTTTGAACAGTGCAATGACCTTGGCCATCACAAGATCTGTGTTGTGATACCCCAGTGAACATTACCAACAAAGTCCTTTCATCCCAGCCATAGTCCTTTTTTTAACTAGATCATCATTTCTACCTGAAAATGCTGTATGTTCACAATAATTTTCAGAAGTACTATGCAACGGCTACCTTCTCTTTTTGCAGCTAAAGTCCAGCCTCAGGCTTTCAGTTTTCACAACTTCATGTTGCTTCATCGACATGAAGAGGCTTTGGTCAATTTACCCCAGAGAATGGAGAGACTGTTACCCATTTATCTCTTAAAATAGTGAGTACACAGCTGCACAACCTGAAGAATTAGGTCAGTATGTTGCTATGACTGTCCTGGAAGGAGAAATTCAGAGCAAACAAGGTAGATTTCAGGAGAGAGCCTGGAATGTGTGAAGAGTTAGCAAAATTGACATAGATGCAATAGCACAAATAAGTAATTTTGCAAATCCCTAAACCACAATGGTTGGGTTAGGGCCCTCGTCATACAATTCTTGGGCATGTGAACAATCCCTTTT